>VRMD01000644.1:0-23331 GCA_009872375.1 Sminthurides bifidus | reverse complement strand
GCACGTCAGGAGAGGTGCACACACACAGTGGAATTTGTGAACAAACGGCGCTTGTACTGTGTGTGTGTATACTTGAAAGTGCAGGATGATTGGAGGAGAACCAGCATGCATAGACACAAAAGTATTTGTGAACAAACGGAATGCGATAATATGTGGCTTGTCGTGAGTTGAGTTTGGAAGAATACTGGGGGAGAAACGCGGTTGTGTTGTGTGAAAATAAGTTTTGTATAGCGATTGATGCATGAGAATTAGAGTAAGAACTAAACAGTGAAGTTAGTTAATTACGGATTTCAGTAACATGTGAATCTATAATATCTCGCCCTTTTAAGCAGCTTCAATCTTGTACTTAACTGATATGCTATTGAATCAGTGAATTTATCGTGAGGTTATTAAAATCCTAGGCTGTGAATAGTTTGTCGTGTCTCCTAACGAAGTAATATCTCGTATCTCACAAATAATGCCGCATGATGTGGTTACAAAGTGCGTAATCACTGTAAGAACTAAAAGAAGGCTATTGATCTGATAAATGTTCTACCGAGGAATTCGGCAGGATTCTTTCATTCAACTGATTCAATTCTTTTGCCGCAGATAAATACGAAAGTCGGTGTGTCGGAAGCGGACTTAATTGGCATTAAGATTGCCATCCTACACTCCTCCTAGACCTATTGTAGGTTTAGTTATAAATGTCAGCTCATTCTAAACAATGCTTTGTTGCTCTAATAGTGGCAAACTTCTTTCAATCAATGCACAAGCCATTGCGGTACAGTAGTCTTCTTGAAATCTAGCAGTCAGCAATCAGTCACAACTAGAGAGATTGTAAAGGGATTCTGATCAACTTTGACCTTTTTCATGTTTAGTGAATGGCAAAAGTATAGCTTCCAGAAACGCAATGTGTATTTAAGCATAATAGTAAAGCGCGTGTCGTTATCTAGTTGAGAGCAGCTGGTCTAGCGCGTTTGCTCCGAAGTTAGTCAATTCCATCTATCACAGATTATTGATTCAAGAACTTTGACTTCCTTGGGGAAATTATTAGTTTATATGGCGATGTAAGCAGTTTCGAAGTATCCTAAATTTTTAGAGATTCAGCATTGACATTGCAAATTTCTTTGTTACCTTGTGAAAACATGACTAACTACCTTTGGTAACGATCTGTTTGCTAGAGTTCCTGAGGTTTTAAATGATTCATTGTGAGTAACAACAGTGTGTCACAAATGTAGAAGTTAATTTGTATTGATTTTGAGATAGAAATTTTACGACCGTTATGGCCATGAAATGAATCTATAGTGTGCTGGTCAGCGGTCTTTTTGCAATCCCATCAATACGAATGTTGGTGTTCCATTTTGACCACGTCACTCAATCTGAATTACTGGAGCACCATTGTACTATGGTCTTGAACTTGCTAATTGGATAATAGTTCTGTCCGAATCCACAATCCTACCGTACCTTCATAAAATCCCTTCTCCGCCTTCTGGGGTTGATGTGGCTTGTTGCCATTGTCCTCTCCGGCCATGCTGTCACAAATCCGGAAGCTATTGTTGGAGCATTCACAAATGTAAGTTACAGATATTTGCTTCTTTCCCATTAAATTATTGAAAAGTTAAGAGCTATTTAGTTTTCTAAACGGAGTCTTAATGAACACCACTATGTTCCAGATTGCTAAAACTACTATGGTGTGCTATCCGTGTCATGCTAGTTGTCGCCAACAATTTCTACTGCATACCCACCTACGTCGTGTGGCTCTTGATTCTTAGTCCTATAAGCTACATTAATACTGCTTTGTATAGAGATGTCGAAGGGGTTTTGTTTCATTGGCTTCTGTCCATGGTCGCGTTGTGGAGCTACAGTGCTGGATACGATAGTAAGACTTATTTTAGTTACCATTTTTCATTCCGTATAAAAATCTGAAATGGAAAGTTTTTACCTGGTCCACTCTGGATGGGTAGTACGATTGTAGTGCTCCAGTGAAAAATTCTCAATGCTGTTGAGACAGACTTTTACTTATCTAAAACGGTTGCATACAAAATCAAGTTTCGCCTGGTCTTTATTTCAGTTGTTGAAACTGGGGACCTGATTGATGATATTGTTCACCATGAAACTCTAGTCATTGCGAATCATCAGTCCACTAGTGACGTGCCTCTCATGATGGCAGCCTTCAGTACAAGACGTGGATTATTACCTAATCTTAATTGGATAATGGATAGACTTTTCAAATATACCAATTTTGGGGTGGTGTCGACTTTCCATGGAGACTTTTTTATTTCAGCCGTAAGTTTTTAGCTATATAACTTGGTCCACGATTTGAGCTACTTATTTTCATTCTATATTACGCACGTTTCAGGGTAGAGAAACACGAGATGCCACTATTAAGGAGCTTGGTCGTTACTTAAAAAATACGTTCAGGCCCAATAATAGGAAATGGCTAGTTTTATTTCCTGAGGGGGGTTTTCTGCGGAAAAGAAGAGTAGCTAGCCAGCGGTAAGTTGGCAATCAATGACTGTGCTGTGTTCTGATTTTCCTCTTGTGCGACTTTCTGTTGTGATGCTATGAGGCATGTATGTGACAAAATTGTAGATATGCTGAGAAGAATGGCCTGCCGAAACTCGATCATGTGACTTTACCACGTCTTGGAGCTGTGCAAGTAATTATGGAGACAATAGGCCCTCTTGGTCTGCCTGGAAGCCACAAAAATATGGCTACAGATATACCTAATAATAGTAAGCCCCGTCTTGTCAAACTGTCGAGGCTATTTCGTGACAAAGATTTTATACGTGTTTATGATTTTGCTCCCTAGATTTGGACGTGCAACCAGGATCACTGCGATACATAGTTGATCTCACAATTGCATACCCAAAGGGCTGCCCCTTGAGTCTTGTAGATGTTATCACAGGCTACGCAGCCTCTTGCAGAATCTACTTTCATTATCGTGTCTACGATGTGAAAGATGTAAGTTGTGATTCACAGTAAGAAAATATTAGGCAAGAAGAATGTAATAAATACCTGTGGCTTTCACGTTAATAGGTGCCAACAGACAAGCTGCAGCTGCAAGAGTGGCTATACAAGCGCTACTACGAGAAAGAAGTCTTACTTAAGAACTATTACGAGACTGGGAACTGGCTACAGAACGTAATGAGTAATAACAGCCAGATCGCACTAAATGATTCATGCAACGACGCCCCTCAGTACCGTTTGGTAGAACAGGACCTACTGCGAGTTTTTCTTCTTCACACTTTCTTCGTCTGCTCTACCTACTTTCATACGATGTTGAGCCTTACCGTTTTTCAAGGAGTATACGGCTGGTTTTACTAAAATCGGACACGCTAATCTTTGATGAAGATGAATTCAGCCTGTATCTGGTATGCATGTATTTTACGCAGTTTCAATCTCTCCTGCGTTTACAGCGTTTGTACACTGACTGAACTTCAAGATCTGTCATGTTGGATTGTTATAGCAGTGGCTAAATTTCCAACCCTTGCATTTATTTTTCGATCACGCGGACGGATTATCTTCAAGTACTTTTAGCATTTAATGTAAATTATCTTTTAGATTTCTCTTTTAGTACGAACCCTTGTATTAGGGACCTGGATATCTTGAAAGTTACCATCGTTGTCAGCACAAGTGCACGCCAAAGTCATAGGTTTTACTTACTACTCATGCAAGTGACACGACCTTGCATGACGGCTGCTATTTCTATTCTATCTCACTGTCTCATATTGCTTGTCTTGTGCCTAAATGACGAATCAGTTTCCTTCGCTTTGCTAGTTTCGGTTAGTGGCTCATTTAACTTATATTAACTTTAAGTACCTTATTAAGACCTTGTACCTTTACTGATCCTAGTTATACGTGAGGAACGAATTCCAGTTTTTTTTCAACGGAGTACGAGTACACACCTCATTATGTTCACAAATCAGTTCAACGAATTTAACATTTAGTTGACCACGGATTTTGCGAAATGCGGTGATTCAATTCTGCAAGGGTTATTATTGTAACTCCAACATTCAAGGGACTGACTATGCTGGCCATACAAAGCGTGAATGTTGAATTCTTAGACCGTCTTTATATTTTACTTCTTGTTTTCATTTAACATTACGTTAGTTTTCTGTGTTGGTATCTGCATGTGTCTATTTCCTAACCTACAAATCATCTGTTTGATAGGTTTGACGTTTAAGGAATGTCTTTGCGTACGCAGAGAAAACGTCTTGCTAAAACTTTCGGTCTACGTCGCCTTTTATATTTTAAGTTAGCCTGTGGTCGTATTTAATATTTATATATACTTTCATCTGCTGTTGTAGCAGAAACTTGTATACATTGTCGCAGTTACCAACCTGCATGAGTCTTTGAGTCACAAACTCCTTGTCGCAGATCATTACGTCCAATTCGTTCTGTGATTTTGGTTGACGTAAGGGCTTTAGATTTCATGATTGAGATTTAAGTCTATTTTTAAGTTGAAATCATCGTAGCTTCCGTTAAAGCGACAACAGTATGATCCATTTTTGTCGTGCTTTGGATCCCATCACCCAAGTTCACTTTGCTGCTGCCAAGTTTCACGTTCCTACAATGCTTGTGCGAGTTTTCTCGTTTGCTATACCAGAGATTATTTACGTTGGCAGTTACTGTTCGCTTCCGAAACGATTTTGCACGATGATGCCGAGTACGAAAGAGTGAGCTGTTGTGGTTACCTAAAAACGATTGGAAAGTTTGCCTATCTGAAATGAGACTTTGCAGTACGTGACTATAATTTCATATGTGAAGTATTTGGTGTGCAAATTTTTAAGCAAGTATTCCACAATATTAATCTATCTGCATACATATTGCCATGGAATATTCTTTTAAAGCAGCATTCGCAGTCCACTACTGATAACACAGTTCATCACATTTATTCGTGGTATAGTATACCGCCTCACAACAATACATATTACTCGTAATTGTAATGATCTTTTAGTAATAGATAAAACTGTGATAGACTGACTATAATGTGTTATTACAATATTTACATCCGTAGCGTTGTAATATAACAATTGCCTGGAAACTTTAGAGCTGATGCATTGGGTTGTGTGGGCCTGAAGTCGTCAATTTTCAGTGATCTATAAGTAGACGTTCCAACATTTCGAACACTTGCAGCAAATTAGCTCCAAGGTGCATACTGTTGTTAACTGTATAGTATCATGCATAATGAACAGATATTAAATGGCTGTTGAGCTACTTTGATCTTAATTTGTCCATTATTCAGCTTGAAAAAATCACCGTTTCAACCTGGGTGGTGCTGCGCGGAGAAGAGAATCAAAAACAGTTTGATAAAATGAATCCGGACTCCAGATAAAGCGTTAGTAGTAAAGGTGAAAAAACGTTTCACTTAGCTATCGTTGAACAGCAGTTTGTTTGCTTCCGGGTCATAAGGTCTTGATGTATGGCGATAGAAGTGTGAGCAAATGAGCATCATTTGCGGATTTGTCTCCATTGAATATCGTGGTGAAAATTAAACCAATGAGAAAACTAGCTGGTTTTCCTATAGTGGAACTTTGCTAAAGAAACAGCTCTTGCAGCCGTCCCACTTCAGGATGTGAACGGCACATCATTACGTGTTCTGTGCATATTGCGCGATCAATGGCATGACGCCTCAGGATTTATAATGAATCATCAGAATCAGAGATGAATGGTGTAGTTCCGTTTATGCAAGTTTCAGCCAAGCTAAAGTATAATCCGCATATTTACGGAATCAACTAGAAGCAGAAATCCACACAATTTAGAGAGATGCTCATTAATCAAATTCCCATTAATTCTCCTGTAAATAATTTGACGCTTCATGGCTCATGGCATTCACCACAGTGTCTTGGGAATACATCTTGTGTCTTCTTTTTATCTTCTGCGCTCTAACGTCCCTAAGTATCAAATACTGTGTTTAGGAAACAATTGTTTCTCATATGGATAAGGAAAACTAGACATGAGAGCAGGGCAAGGGTAACGATAAAGCAGCATAAGTCTGAAGATAAGGCTTTTAGTATAAATTCGCTGCGGGCATTTTCCTCAAGTCCTTTTGCCAACTGACCATCGTCAGACGACGTTCTCGTTAACGTCACTTGTTCAGGCTAGCATTTTCTCACATCTGATTTAGCTACGCTACCACTACTAGAGGTTGCCGCCAACAGTTTGCCACCATTGATGCAAGTGTAATGAAGCAGATCAGAAGTAATCGTTGTAATATGGCCAATAAAGGCTTTTGCGTAGGCAAGAGAAAGCAGTACAGGGTAAAAGCAGATAGAGAACAAAGAAAAAGTTTGCGAGATGAGAACTTCAGAAGAGAACGAACTAGACAAGACGTTCCTAATTCTTGGATGAAATTCTTCAGCTTGACATTAGGCTTAAACCTTGTACAAATTTTCAGCTTAAAATGTAACTTAAATGTTAATTACCCTGTTCATTTGAACTTAAGCCGCCTTTTACTAAGGCTTCCATATTTGTGCCAAAAGACTGTGACCACGACTGCAAGATTTGTGTACCAACCGTTTCACTACGTTTCGATCAACTATTGCCCAGGTTAGTAATTTTGTTCGTAGTTTTTCATGAACATTTTAATTGAGCTGTGATGAGCTAAGTGCCGAAATCGGCAATGAGACACGCAGTACTGTCAGGCTTCTAGCACGTGTTCTATGTAACTCCGGTTGAAGTATCAATTTGCTGATTTAGTACTAAGTCAGAAAAAGAGACAATGGGGAAAATCTTTGGTGAAAACAAAGTTCGTAATCCAGTTTTGAAAATAAGAGAGATTTTTCGTATGATATAAACATCCATTTTAGATTTACAAACGTTGAGAATAATTGGGGCGAATAGAAAATATTGGAAGAGTAAACTCCCCAACGTTTGGACCACAGATGGACGTGCAAGCAAAGTTGTGAAGACAGCCAAAAGAGTCATACGAATTAGACTATCGAGAGCAACATTTGCTACGATTTTGAAAGCCCTTAGGAGACCTTCATTCTTGGCAAAACAATTCTTGTGGAAGAGCAAAAACAGGAGCTACGAATTATCGCTGAATGGAACTAGCGGTTTGACTTGGCAGGTATAGTGAATTTTACGCTTTATTAGTTATCTTACAGTATTAACAGTATAACCATCAACAGATTAGGAAGTACCAATGTAGCTTTTTTGCTGAAATTGACCATGTTGGAAATTTTCCACACGGTTTGACTTGAGGAAAGCTTAACCTTCAGGCGAAGGAAGTCTTCCCTTTAGTGCTTCTGGTCTTCACTCAGCAGTTTTAGCAGTCAAGCGTTATTGTGCTATGAAAAATAATCTGAGAGGAAACAAGGCTAAACCCGTGGCTTGAACTTCGAACAGGTCAGGTGCTATTGTATGATGCCACTGAAATCATTATCTTCGGCATGGGGATTTATCCACAATCTTTACTTGCCAGTGTTTCTCCGGCCGCTGCTACTAATCTGGTGAGCAAATAACCGACAATTCTAATAGTTTTGAGTTTCTTTTGTTTGTCACAATGTCGTAGGGATACATTTTGACAGTCTAAGATTGCATGCGTTGCATCATCTAATTCATTATTTGATGGAAGATCCTCGCTGTATCAGGTCAATTGGCTAAAGTCGGGGTAAAGTCCAATTGTTTAAAAGCAATTTTTGATCAGGTATGTCAAGTTCTTCCGCTGTGACTTATCTGAAGCAGAAAAAGAAGATCTAAAAAGCTACAAGAACTTGGGAGAATTGTTCCGACGGAATCTCAAGGACGGTGTCCGACCTATTCATACTGCCAGTCCAGTAGTAAGATGACGTCTCAGCTTTGAAACTTGAAATTTCAAAGGACGGAGGATTCATTTTTCTAAACCTGAAAGTTTTCTCAACTTTAAGGTGTCTCCCGCTGATGGAACCATTTTACATTTTGGAAAGGTGGAACGGGGTTTGATTGAGCAAGTTAAGGGAATCACCTACTCTATTGCCCAGTTCTTAGGACCACAATCGTGGAGAGAAAAGTGTTTGGATAATGTAGACTCCTTCCAGGACTGTGAACGCTATATGGAGGCTCTTAAATGTCACAATAGTGGGACGTCACTATTTCACTGTGTTATTTACTTAGCCCCTGGTGATTATCACAAATTCCATTCTCCTGCAGATTGGATGTCAAAATTTAGAAGACATTTTGCCGGTAGGTTATTCACGATTCAAATTCGGTTTGAGACTAGATCATCCATGAAGCAATTTGCAAATGGTCGTAATGATGTTTCCAGGCGAACTTCTAAGCGTAAATCCCACAATTGCGAGGTTTGTCAGCGGTCTCTTCAGCTTGAATGAGCGAGCTGTATACGTGGGTACTTGGGATCACGGATTCTTCTCCCTTACTGCGGTTGGAGCAACTAACGTCGGTTCCATCAGTGTTTACAATGATTCTGTGAGTAGTTATGAATATTAACCATAAGATATCGTTGCTAATGTGGCTACCTTTCTTATTCAATGCGGTTTTCCCTTTCCAGGAACTAGAAACAAATAAAAGGAAACACAAAAAAGGTCAAACAAACGATAAAGTATTCATTCAGCCCTTACAGATGACTAAGGGTGAAAAAATTGGCGAATTTAACTTAGGATCTACAATAGTTTTAATTTTTGAAGCACCTGACAATTTCAAGTTAAACGTATCTCAAGGGCAGCATGTCAAAGTTGGACAATCTTTGACATAGTATGTCTACTTTTAACTCATTTACTTATTAGATCAGTTCGTCTACTTGTGATGCAATCCAAAGAGTCTCATGTGCTGATTATGCAGCAGACTAAAGTTTGATCACTTCTCTCTACTCTTATGCCCTTTAAACAATAGGCTTGTGAAACATTCTGACTATTGAATAAATACACATCTATCAGTTTTTTAGAACCAGTATGTATGACACACGTATTCCTGATACAAGTCCAGTTTTATGCCGTCGAAGTGAAAAAAAGATAATCCGGTATGAAGAAGCGTTGAGCTAATGCTGTACTATGAGCGTACTCTACTTCTAGAGAAAACAAAATTACTACCAAAATTGAACCCTTCCCATTTTCAAAACAGGTCTCAATATCTTACAAGCTAATTATCACCGATGCTATGTCTTCTTTTCTGCCTCAGTTCGGAGAACTTCTCGGTCCGTTTCGTTGATGTCAATTCCTTTCGCATTCATGGCTTTCTACATAAACAAATTAAAAAAAGGGTCATTTTCTCAGTTCGCTTCCCATTAAGTTCGTAATCTTTGGTAGAAGTACAAAGATTATGTAGGTCTTGAGTTATTAACTCACCCGTACACAATCAGAATACAGCTTCATATAAGGATCACAAACAGATAAATCCTTGTCGCCATTCAAAAACTTTTCCGAAAACCATAAATTAAAACAGTCATCGTACTGGTGCTTCAAAGTGTTGCATTCTTCACTCAAACTGCTCATCACCTAGTAGAAAAACAAGAACACGCAAATGTATTGAATAAGAAACAGATAGCCTTAATTTTTTAATTACAAAACTTTAAGGTATACATAAAAATACAATAAAAGAGTTTACTGTAGCTGTAGTTGTTGGCTCTTGCGGAGTATCTGCATTTTGCTCTGATTCGGCCATGTCGGTTGTCCCCGGTTAGTTGATGTGACACTGTAATTAGCAATCAAGGCACGGTCAATAACCTATTTTAAAACTTTTTTTTGTGTAACCGAAAACAAAGGATAGAAATCGAAATAACTCTACTACTACTGACTACCGGTAAAAGTACAATGGCTTACCTGGACGATTAGATTAATTGCAGTCGAGCAACCACGACATAGACTTTTTAAGTTTTAACGTGGAACTCCATTCACACACGTGCTCATCCGTGTCGCTGTCTTCTTGATACCATGCAATGGATTGTAATGCAATTAATTGCTAACATAGGAGAAGCAGATACACACGGCACACTTTACTCCGATTTGTATTATAGTCACACCATGATATGACATAATAGTCGAGCGAAGTCGAATTCACAGACCTCAAGCTATAATCTGCGACCAGCCACCTCGAATAAAGAGGCGCAAAATTGATAGATTTTTATAGCGAAAATTTGCGTTTGTTAAAAAATTAAGACGCGTTCTCGAAGTAAAAATGTAAAAAAGTCATGAAGAAAAACTAAACAACGATGTAAGCATAAAGATTTTATTGCTTTACAAGTCAAGAAGTAAATCTGGACTCAAACTCATTTCTTTCTGATTTTTGTAAAAGAGCTAATTCAACTGCCGATGTGCTAACCGTTAATAATCATTACCGTGCTCGTCAGAGCACTTTTCTGTAACTAGGTAAGTTATAGCCACATAATTTTGGCAGATGAAATTGCAATTTGAAGAACTAATATTCTATTTTAATAATTTTACTTGCCTTTAGTGTCAACGCTTCAGGTCTACATGCACTCCCATAGGAATCAACTAGGCCATGCCTTCCGAAATCACCAAATCTCTGGTACAACAGATTACATTGTCGACAGTTGTAAACCTGTGTAATCCACGTCATTAAACGATAGGTTGGTCTGGCAGAGCTCATTTTTTGGCACAATAAAAGGCGCTTCAACAAAGTGATTGATTGTCATCTTTGATTGTTTCCAGCAGTCCAATTTCGTGGAAGGCACGATGGGTACCTTGAATTCCAAGTTAGCGTATTCTGTTGGCGTAACTGCCATCGCAGGAATAATTGCTTACGTATTGCTAGGTCCTGGTGGTGGAGCGAAACGAAGGAATGGAGATAGTAAGGCTATAACACATACTAATATGTAATACCTACTTATTTTCGGTTACTGATTTACCCTGTTTACTGCCCTCAAGTATTTAACAATTACTGCCACTCGTTTCAGTACTTCAAGTAAAAGGTCTTCAAAACATGGGATCAACATGCTACATTAGTGCTGTTATACAAAGTCTGGCTGCCTGTGATCATTTTCGTGAGTTTGTGCGACTATACTATCGCCGTTACAATCCTGTGGATGGGAATGGGCGAAGTATTCTAAACTCGAAGAGTCAGTTATTTCCTTTGGTTGCTGCATTGCATCGAGCTTGTCTATGTAAGATAGTTGTTTCACGTGACATTATAGCACTGTATAATTCTATATAACAGCTGTTGAAAACCTAAATTGTCTGATTTTATTTATTTTCTTTGTAGTAGTAAACAGACAAGACAAAAGCGATAGTCCAGAACAACCTGCTCCTCATGTTCTAATTTTGCGCATCCTGGCGTCATTGAAATATCGACTACCACGTGGAAGTGAGCAGGATTCATTTGAGCTGTTCGAGTTTATTATGGCTGGAATACAAGAGGAACTAGTTCGAATGGCTAAGGAATCAAAGACCAGTGATTACGCTTGCTTGATCCCAAATGCTGATACAGATGAATACCCCACACCATTGATAGAAGTTGTGGTGGAAAAGAACTCAGGAGTAAAAAATGATTCGGACGACAAAATTGTAGCTGGTTTCTGTATAGTTGACGCTGGTGGTGATAAATCTATTCAGTTTAGAGAAATGAGTGAGATGAAATCCTTGAATACAACGCATAGGCTAGGGTATTTTCATTCTGTTGCACCTAAAATCGTGGGCAATCCTTTCATCGGGTGCATGGCGTCCCGGTTAAAATGTTTGACTTGTATGACGGAGGCAAGAGATGATTTTCCTACTATATTTTCTGCTTTCTCCCGGTTCACTTGATGTTTGAAATAATACCGAGAATTGCTTTACAGAATCCTTGGAATGTGGAGAAGTTTCATGGAATCACGTTACCGTTGCCCGCAGTAACTGCTAACCGAGTTTTACTTAAAGATCTATTAAATAACTACTTAAGAACAGTTATCGTTCATGATGTTGAGTGCAAAGGATGCACAGAAAAACAAGGAAGTCTGACCAAGTCGTCGTTCTCCAAATCTACCGTTATTGTCAAGGTTACTGATCAGCTATCAGATATGATGTGACTATCTTAAGAGTGAATATAAAGTAGAGCTTTGAATATTTCTTGATTTTTTGTGGCCACATAGATGCCAAAGTCGCTGTGCCTACAAATACAGAGATCAACCTGGAGTACTTTTGGAGGCTACAAGCGTTCAGACTACGTCGTTTTTAGTGAAATTTTGGACCTGTCCAAGATTCATAGGCTTCAAGATTACATATTGATGTCTAGCCGTCGCAAAAAGTGCACGGAAAATAAGGATATTGGTATTGATCCAGTTTCAAGCAGTTCACAATATCATAATCATCGATCTCAATATCGTTTATGTGAGTGCTGCGCCATCTCATTCCTGCTGGGTTTTTGTTGCTCAGTTTTAATGCATGGAAAGTAAATTCCTGATTCTACTCTATCCGCAGGCGCAGTCATAAGTCACAGTGGTGTCACTGATTCTGGACATTTTATCACATTTCGCCGTGGTTCAGTCGACAAAGAATTGTAAGATACAGATTGTATTTTTGCATTTGTTTTAGTCCTTTAGCAAAATTCTGCACATTACCGGGAGAGCCTCTTTATCCTTCCAGGTGGTTTCTGACATCCGATGAAGAAGTTATAGAAGTACCTCTAGTCTCTGTGTTTACCTCCACGGCATATATGTTATTTTATGAACTTATTGAGAATGTGCCGAACTCGGTAATCTAGAATTTCTCCGCTGTTTTTATGCTGACTGAACTCCTGCTGAAGCGCACAGGGAAGGTTTGTATTCAAGCTTGGCCAACTGAAATTTCTTATGCATTAATATATTTCTACGAAAGCAATATCAAGTCGTATGAAGACCTGTACAAGACACGTTAGCTGTAGCTAGGCTACAATTTATGTAGTTGTCGTGACTTCGATCTGAGAATTAAAGTATCCATTACTACATTTTTACTACATTGCTCTTAAATCAGCTAGGCGTAAGTTTCTGTAAAGACGCAGATAATGTTATCGTTGAAATGGTGACAAGGATAGGAGCGCAAAAAGCGAAATTATTTTCTAGAATTTGCTGCAATGCATGGCAAACGTTGAACGTGGCACTATAATTGCATAGAATAGAGTAGGACAGAGCGCTCATTCCGAAGTTTTTGCCGAAATAGCATTCATTTTGTATTCGGAGGTACGCATGCTTCTATTGATAATGCTGCTTTTCTTAACACTTTTAACATGATAAGAACGACTGCGTTTCTGTTCTACTCTATACAGGCTAAGTTTAGATGGTGTCTGAGAATCTATCTCTGAAAGATTTTATACGGTTAGGTCGTGAGTCTAAATCAAAATGAAGGGACAAGAGTGAAATCGGAGTTAACAAATTGTCAGTGGATAGTAAGCAATGATTTGTGTCTTGTAAAGGATTAGGTTCGACGGTTGGGTAGAAGTTTGTGAATTGAATGAAATTCCGAAAAGCATCGAATATAGGACTAGACCCATTAGCCACAATGATGGTTCCAAAGCTACAGTACAATGAAAGGCACGAGCCCTGGATTGAGTTTGACAAGTTAACTGGGACAAGAACAAATGTTTCTTCCCCAGCTACTTCATTAATATCGAGAATCGTGTGAGATACTGTGTGTGTCCTCAAAGAGCAGAAGAAACTTAACGGAGGCGTTGAGAAGGTTGTCTGGTCCCATTAGTCTTATTCTGTAATGGATGAAGGTGAACGTCTGTCAGCCCTCGTGATGACCGGTAATCAGGTTGGTTTCCTGCAGAAAAATGTGTAATGCTTTCAAGAAAGCCACACTCCCAGGCTAGAGGCTATGATTGATGATAATATTGACTTGAACCTAAACCTCGGTTCGCAGAGAAACTGGAGACTAAAAATAATAACCCAACCACGGAAAGATGACAAACATGACGTGGGAGCGTTGAAAACAAATTGGCTAATGAGTAACACGAGACGTGGAAAAAGTTAAGCCGGGAAAAAATTCACACTTTTATCCAGACGCAAACAAATAGCGGACAGTCTTTTAGTTTCTGTTGGGGAATTCCAGGAAATGTTCGTGTGATCGATAGGAGCAGAGGGGCAGAGTCACCCTTTGCAACCTCAGTCAGTTTCTACTTTACATAAAAGAAATCAAATCAACTACCCACACTCACTCATTTATTTCCGCGTCCACCAGACCGATTTAATAGCCAAACTGCGGTGTTATGCCCTCGTCAGCTCTATAATTTGTGACGATTTTGAGGCCACAAGCAAGTGATGCGGAAGAGAACGCGTAAAAGTGCAACAAGACTTTGAATGTCATAAATAAGTTGAAGAAGGGATGTTAAAATGGAGATTAAGAGAAGAATTCCATGCTGTCAGTGATTCGATTTTGGATGTGTCTTGCATGTTGCAGTTAGTTAAAATTTATGGATGAGTGAATGAAGGTTCCTCATGCAGTAGCTCAAGCCCGAGTAACTCACTTGTGCTCGGTGGTTGGAACTGGCCAGAACGCGGGAGAGAAAGCAGTACTTTCTCTATAAGAAATTACATCGTGGGGGAC
This sequence comes from Sminthurides bifidus, assembly GCA_009872375.1. Taxonomy (NCBI): domain Eukaryota; kingdom Metazoa; phylum Arthropoda; class Collembola; order Symphypleona; family Sminthurididae; genus Sminthurides; species Sminthurides bifidus. The sequence continues at coordinate 8,896 of VRMD01000644.1, read as the reverse complement.
AAGGCAAATTCCCTTTGGTACATGGCGGGATGGTCCCATTTACATTTGTATGGGATGACAAAGCGATGAGTGAAAACGAAATGGCGTTGCTGCTATCAGCACAGAGAGTGCATCTATATACACTAGGCGAATGCTACAAGAGGCATTGCTCCTGTAAATGCATTTTACTAATAAATGTGTGAAATTGTAAAAGATTTTGAAAAAGTTTGATTGTAAATTGAACGTAAATCCGAACGTAAATGAAGGAACTAATCCTGGTTTAAACTAGGAAAAGGTTGAGAAGATCCACCTTCGGATATTTCTGAAGCAGATTATTGCAGGAGTATTTAATGAATGTAGAACATTTTTGCTGACTTTATTCGCTTTCTTATAATTTATTACAAGCTAGTATATCTCGTTATTAGCCTTTAGGTAGAAATGGTTGTCTTGTTGCTGTATACAAAGAAGGAGCCGGTCGAATACTTTCTCTAGTGCAGCACAATTTCATGTTTAACCGTCTGTAGCGACAACATAGCTTAGTTGTGGATGAGACGCTGGAAACATGAGAAAGACTCGCGATTGCTGGAATGAGGCACGAGGTTCGTGTGTACCTCATTGCTTTCTTTGGTTTCGGTTCTTGTTGTTGCCTGGCTGTGGCGGCATGAATGGCTGGGGAAATAGGAAGAAAATCACAAGGAATTGAAACGTTTCCCTACTGAGGACATACAAGGGCAGAAGAAGAAGAAGGGAAAAGGAGGAATATTGATCTTGTAGTTAGGGTTGCACCCAATTGTACATGGAGAAAGAGAGAGAGAGAAAGGTTTGTTGACTTGAATGTAGGTTGGTGGGTTGACATAATGATGTAATGTATGTGATGGAGAAGATAATGGAATTGGATAAGGTTTATGGTATAGGAATGGAAGTTGGATGGTTCAAGAAAGTGTTGGGCTTGCTGCTGGAGAGGATAGGTATTTTTGGAGTCGTTTTTTAATTTATTTTATGTCCAAGCAGAAGCCAGCCGTGAAGAGGACAACGTGATTGATGTGGACTATTGACGGTGGGGGGAGCGGTGAGACGTTTCCGGCTCGAAGTAGGTTCGCGTGGGTCATGGTTCAACTTCCTCTTTGATTATTCCTATGTACTTTGCCAAATGCTTCACTTTTGAGACGACCTCCTCTTGCACCAAATTAAAGCTCATTGCAATGATGGCCAAGCCTAGAACCAGGTACAGGCAGCAGAAGATGAGCTGACCGTGCCCTTGGTCATTGGCCTTTTCAGCTTCCAGTGACTTGCCCGGGGTCAAGTCCCCAAGACCGATGGTTGACAGTGTGATGAAACAAAAATAAGCGCTGTCTAACAAGTTCCAGCCTTCCCAGGCGTTGAAGCACGCCGCACCCACCATCAAGTACGCTACTACAAAGGCCAAAACTAGAGATATCGGTACCCTGTCTTTATTGTTATTGAGAGGTGTGGAAGGACCGGCGGGGTGATGGAACGCCGGAATGTCATCCTCAATGCTCATATCTACGAGATCCGGTTCGGGGCCACTTTCTCCGTGCAGCAACGGGATTTTGGAAGGAGTTCCCTGCTGGTGGTGCTGGTGAAGCGGCGTGCCTTCGCCTCGGAACAGAGAGACCGGTGTGGATATCCGCTTGGCGTGCAAAACCGGCGACGATGAATGATGATGACAAGTGCCGTCACTAATCCCCACCACGCTCCCTGCCATCATGTAGCGGGAATCGGGTGGGAATTCACTCAGAATTATTCCTTGGCCAGATATGTCTATGACGCTCTCTGCCTCACTCGAGTCCTCATCCTCAGGATTCGAAGAGGCGTCTTTGTACAACTGGGTGAGGACGCGACGACTGCGGGTGTCATCGCAAACGGACAAATTGTATTCGGCACATTCTTGCAGTACCTGTTGAGAATGGAAGATTAAACGGCTGTTTATAGAAATCCATGCAAGTGGGAAAACGTTTAGAAGAGGGTCACATGGCCCCTGCAACCATGTCTCTTCCTGTCTCTTACTCAAAGCTCGAGCACAGTCATCGGCAGATCAAGATTGGTTAGCCAATTTCTCAAAACATACAGGAAGTGGGAGGAAGTCATCTAACAGGGGAATTTCAGGTTTGGAACTTGTGTGGTGGTAACTTGTTGGAAATGATCCAGTTCTTACTCACTTTCTTTGCCTCAGGTTCTAGCTTTGCAAAGGAATCTCTTCGAGCTGAAGAAAGTCTTCTAGACTCCGGAGGCGGAGGCATCAGCGTGGTCTCACAGGTATGGGCGTCCATGGAATATTTCACTTGCGTCGACAGAACAGGACCGTGATATGCGGACGAGTTATTTTTGTGCGAATGGACGGGACGCGGCGCCGACGACGAATTGGATTTACATCGGGCATGGGAATACACAAACTTAAATGTGTTCGCCATCAATGAGCCAATGTTAGACAGCCACAACAGCATTAGAGGGACACCCACCACTGCGTAAAACATAGTCAGCACTTTACCCTTCTCGGTTTTAGGAACTCGGTCGCCATAACCTGGAATGAAACACAGTTTCCTCAGCGTTTACAGCCTTAAGTAAGCAAAGTACTAATAGTTTCAGACAAACAGTTCCCCTTTTCCCATTTGCACACTGTTAAGAGTTAAACCAGATTCATTCTGCTAAGGTTAACCAACCAATGGCAGGGGCATGAAGTCCAGGAAGGTCAGTATGGGAGGGTTAGTAACTAAAGTAGTGCGTGTGAATGAACATAGCCAATTAAGAATTTGATGGGAAGAAGAACAGAGTTGTGAAAATGGGTATGGCACCAGCATACTAGCAGTACCTACTACATAAACAAAAGGTTGTAAGCCAATCCATTTGGGGATGTCAGAAGAAATCAAGTTGTCTCCATTTGAGCCAATGCAGTTCCACTCACATCGTGTACATACTCGACTGTGCTACAAATTACGAGGTGATAAAATTCTACTGATAGCCTGGCGAAATTAACCAAGTTGGCGTGAACCAGATTCAGGAGCCAAGATGAATCAAGAGAGTGGGGCGGAAAATCACCGGGAATGAAATCTAATAAAACTGAAGGTGATACATTCCAGCCGCAGGTATTTCCACGTAACTAGTCGCTGCACACTCAAGAACAGAGGTAGAGGAACAAATGGCGGTATTGTCACAGGATAAAAAACGTGACACGTCTGATTCATGTCTTGGAGCCGTTGGCAAATTCGTCCTGCATACACATCGGCCTTTTCAATTTCAGCTCGTGGAACAAAGCAGCAGCCCCGTCCTCACGTATGGCCGATACAACTGAAGATTTGTAGACAAAGAGGCAAGCCATCGTGCTGCAACCTTCGAATATTGGCAATTGCCTCAAAGTTTTTATCCTAAGGAAATAAAAGTATTGGAATTTTGCACTCCACGTGTCCAACCAATTGGGAAACTACGATTCTCTTCCCTCCAGAAAGGAACGGGGCCTGACCCGATTAGCACTCCTATGTTTTGTAATGCTTTTGTATCGTAAATGTTTTACTGCTATATACAGATGTTGGCACGCTCTAGCCAAGCTTTATCTTTGTTGCTCTAAACTTGAAGTCGTTGCTCTTCCAATGATCGTAGCCAATAATCCGTTAAATTGTGTTCCAATTAGGGCATGTAGCACATTGCATAATTGTTTACGCCAGCTGTGGCGTCTTCAAAGGGTACAATCAAATGAGACAAATTAACATGTACCTTGATCACAAGCAAACAAATACTTGCAGAGTCAATTCGAGGTCATCCTTAGTAAATGAGAGGAGCTGACAGACGGAAAAAGAAGTTGCGAGACGCGGGGATTTACCACGGAGAAAAGTTAAGGAAAGAATAAGAAAAACTACTAAACTGCCGAAGGCTTTGGGGTGGTGTGAGGGAGGAAAATTTACTGGCTCGCTGGGTAAGTGAAATACCAGTGAAATAGGTGAAGAGGAGACATGTCAGTTACGGCTTGAAGTTGCAGACAATCGAGAAGAATTGAGTAATAAAATACACGGGATGAAAGTAAGATGTGAAAGTTTTTGCAGTGTAGAACAGAATTCCTAAAGGATTTCAAGATTGAGGAAACTTTTCAGCGCTGAAAGAGGGTGGGCAGAGGCGAGGTAAGGAAAACACCTGTGGTTCTCCAACTTGGCTTGTCCTCTGAGGGAAATAAAGAGGTTGGGGCCGGCATAAAAAGACAAGGCTAAACATTCATGTATCATGCAATGATACAAGATGTACGAGGATACAGCGCATTAAAGCAAGGGCCTACTGCTCGTCAAGACAACGGAATCTGTGGAAGAATCCAGGGACGGAGAACAAGACTCATTCAGTTAACTCTGCCTGCTTTCGCTTTCTAATTAAGGGTGGAAAATGAACGGGGAAAGGAAAAACCCTCCAAAAAGTGCCAGAACTGGTTTTACATGAAGCACATGAGTGGATCGAAAACGGATATGAGATGCAGCAGGGAGTGAGTGCAGAAAGCATTAGGTCACTCCTTTACTAAACGTCGAATGAGCCCGAGTCCAGAGGATGACGATGAGATGAAGGAGCATTTTGAGAGCTTATCCTTCCCGTAGTGGGAAGTGGGTAAGCCTTCTACCCGCAAAGATTTCGGCGATTGAGAGGTGCTCCGTGTATCCGAGAAAGTTTAATGGGAGTTTTTTAAAAGGATCCCAGGGAATCCGGATTTGGGTTTTGTTACAAGCGGGAAGTTCTTTGCATACGATATTTTCTAATTAGGTTGTAAAGGCGAGCAAGACGATAGAGAGCTACCCCAACGGCCTACTAAAAAAGTTGTACGGCGGGGAGAGTAATTAAATTTAAACACTTGCTAGTCAACCCCAAGTCGTAAATGGAGCGGGAGATTTACGCGCTGACTTGGTGAAATTACTTGCAGTCAACGCTAGCTCCGAACACTCGCTCAGACATCACAAGATGTACACGCAGTGGTCGGGTAATGGGTTTGAAATTTCTGCACGTGCATATTCGTAGAAATATATTACTAGGTAGTTTCTAGCGGAAACTATGCTCTCCATCAAATATTCGACTTGACATGCCAAAATTGCATTTAAGTATAGGAAAAGTCTTGTCACCAAGTGCCGGCACATTCTTGTTGTGAGGCATTGTGTATCATTTCAATTTGCTGCGAACTTTGCGTCATTTGTATTCGCCGTTTACTCTACGTGCATAACTTGACTAACAAGGAGGTGTTAGTGCAAAGTGGGAACTGTATTAGATTACTGAAATAAGAAATTGGTCTATTAGAAAGTAAAGTACTAAAAGAAGTGTAGTCTAGAGCTTGGTAATAGAAATTGTGAATCTTGAAATGAGGATGGGGGACTTTTTTTAAAAAAAAACTTGCATGTTTTCATAAAGTGAGATTGAGCAGTTGTATGGGATAAGAGTTGTTCAGTTTCACCTCAAGAGAAATTTTAAGCGCACTCGCCCATGGCGAAATGCGTAACCAATGCTCGAACCATCGCGATGGAATCGTGGAGCAATACTGTTCCGTGAGGAAAATGAAACGTTTGAGCAATACAGGACGGATGGAAGAGATGAGGGATTTTCACTCATGACAGGTATGAGCCGTGTACATGTTCGAGAGGAAATTATGCTTGAGTCGCGAAAGCACTTGAGTATTAGAGAAAAGAGATTATGCAGGAAGGAGCCGTGGGTTTCAATTATGTTTACATGTTGGTGGATGGCCGAGGGCCGTATTTCGTGAGAAATAAAGGGTATCCGATTGGTTTGTTTGTTGTAGCAAATGCTGTTTGAAATTGAACTGAGGAGGTAGATGGAGAAAACTCTTGAATTTTCCCAAGGATCCCAAACAAGCTCACATGAAGCGATGAGAGACAGGAAAATGGCCATGGGCAAAATATGAAATGGTTCGGTTCCCTGGTCCTTGCAGTCCGCGATAGCTCCAACTCCTATGCACTTGGAGAAAGGAAGAGAGAGAGCGATTCGGTCAGAGCCAGAGCACCTTAGTGCGGTATATTTATTCCACAAAATTTAAATATTAATTGACTGCAGGATAAGATAGGATTTTACGTGGCTGTAAATAATGGCTGGCTGGGAAATAACAGTTTAATTAGTCAGTAATTCTGCTAATGGACCATTGAAGAAATGGGAGAGTCGGCACTTGGGAAATTCTCTAAGTTGGTTTCTCTTACTGGCTCTGCTCACACTGGCCGGTGACTGTGAGAAAGACGGAGAGGATTTCCCGCGCGGAATTTACAGATAATTATACACTTTTCATCATCGCTTAAGATTGGAAAATGACCCGCTAAATGACCTTGCGCTTATTAATGGTTGATTGCTCTCGAGTCTTTTCCTCTGCCCTCTAAATTTCCAGTGTCAATGTATGAAACTCGGCAAATTATTCAAGCAGTGTAAGTTAGTTTAGAGAAATCAAAATTATATCGTGGAACTAGAGAATTTGCAGAAACAGAGAGACAATAGTAACGGACGGAATGTGAATTTGTAGCCTTTGTAGGAAGCACAGAACGTACTATGCACTCCTTGCCTTGCTTTCACCAGCAATGATAGCAATAGAGATGATGCATGGGAGCATGAACCAGAAAACTGTTTGTACACATGCACTCCACCGTATTGCCTGGAATACGTACAATTTTATGTAAAAGCTCCTGCTACTTACATGCTTTATGTACAAGGCGAAACGGCAGCATCAAGTTATCAAGTACCACATAATTTGCCTCTCTTCCTCTCCTGTACTCCCGTGAAGGGTGACACGGTGGAAACAAGAGGTAACAATTTTGTGGAATTAGTGTAAACTGAAATGGAAAATTACGACATGGCGAAGGTAATACTTTCGGTAGACATTATTGGACGATGGTGTTGCAGGGATGGCGAAATAATGGCGTCAGAACGAATGCACCGCACTGCTTGCGGTGTACCATGAGACAGTTTTCAGGCTTGGAGATGTAGGATGATGAGCTGGGCAAATCGGGGAAAGAAAACAGGGGCAGATTACGTGCCAGAAGAAGAGAAATAATCGCATTGCCTACTTTCAGATCTGACCAAAATAGAGAGAGTTTGTTGCAGGCGGGCGGAGCGGTGAAAGCAATTTATTTTTCATTGTGAAAGCCCTGGATAGCACTGCATCACCATTTGTATTGTAGTAAGTTCCTGCGGTTTGCATAGCTCCGTTCTCTTGTAATTGATATGCAGATACTGTGAAGCTGAGAATTAGAGGGATTGAGGAAACTATTGTAATCATGAGATTTTAAATTCGTTTCTTGGGTGAGCCGGGAAATGAGATTTTTAGATGTACAGAAAAGAAAATGCCAAAATCACTATGGGACTGCAACTATCATTTGAATACCGGTCTTCTTCCCTTGAAGTCCTGTGATGGTAATGGTGTGTTGCAAGGATTTTCCTCTCCTTCTTCTCTCTCAGTATTCATGATGTGTGAACGGATGACTTTGATTTGCGTACGGGTCAAACAGCTTCCTAAGTTTTGAACTTGTAAAGTACTGCAGCAAACTTAATGCGTTTAACTTTACAAGTTGCAAAGCTTAGCATGCATGCAGAAAAACAAGACGGACATTGTGGGAAATGAATAATTAGAGTTCAGGATTTAGGCATGCGCTCCATCACTTCTCCTGTACGCGCTTTTTAGTGGATAGAGTAAAAATCTTCTTTACGTAGTTAATTTTGTGAAAGCTCAAACGAGGGAATACGTAACTGTACACATGCAGCACAAGTTAGAGTTTGAGGCTAGGGATGAAAATTTGACATTTCCGTGGCATTTGTTTAAGCATGATAGCTGATACTGTTTACCAAAGAGGGGAAGAAAGGTTGAGACATTTGAGATTGAACGAGATGGACCATAGTCAATATTCATTTTCCTTTAACATTTGCCGTAGTTTTAATAACAACAAGAATCTCAGCAGAGTTGGTAAAGTGAGTATGGAAGCTATCACTTTCTATTATGCCTGTTGCGGTAGATTTTATACTGAAACTGAACCCAGCGTAGGTATCAGGGAAGTCACCAGAAACCCGACACCCGACAGTCAGGGGGGCCAAAATCCCGACACCATTTTCCCGACACCCGACAATGTCGGGGAAAATCTCATCATAACCCCGACTGGAAGTCACCAGAAACCCGACACCCGACAGTCAGGGGGGCCAAAATCCCGACACCATTTCCCCGACACCCGACAATGTCGGGGAAAATCTCACCATAACCCCGACAATTCCTGAGATTTGTCGGGAAAAAAATCATCAGAATCCCGACACCGTCGGGTAGGACCTCATCACAAACCCGACATTGTCGGGTGGGTTCTCATCAGAATCCCGACTGTCGGGTACGCTGTCGGGAAAAGTAAATCCAAAAGCCCGACGCTGTCCGGTTTGGTCAACAGCAGAAAGCCGACAACTGTCGGGTAAATTTTTTGGCTGAATCCCGACAACGAAAAATCGTTTGTCGGGTGAAAAATTACCATAAGTCCGACAACGAAACATAAACTTGTCGGGTAGAAAGAACACCAAAACCCCGACAACGAAACGAAATCGTCGGGTGGAAAGATTACCAAAATCCCGACAACGAAACCAAATCGTCCGGTCAGTAGAAAACCAAAACCCCTACAGCAAAACCAAATCGTCGGGTCAGAAAATACCGAAACCCCGCTAGCAAACCCCTTGGCTTCCTGTACACAGAGAGCCCAAAAATTCAGTCTCCGACCACCTTTAGCACTCAGGGTTTCCACTCTCATGCACTTTGCGTCACTAATAATGACGCTAAGTGCTTTCACGGGAGATATCTCGTCGTCATTGATAAGAAGTTATTACGGTCACAAAAGTAGTTCCAATAGAAAGACCGCGCTTTTTTTGTCAGGGTGGGCTAGGTTAAATTCTAGTCACGATGCCCATGATTAGATAT
>VRMD01000643.1:0-23344 GCA_009872375.1 Sminthurides bifidus | reverse complement strand
CTGCTCCTCTCCCCCTGTGCATCTTGAGTTGATTTCAACTTTCATTCCACCTTTCAACCCCATGTCTCCTTATCTCGCTGCATTACAGTTGACGGAGTCAACGGTTCGACTTGGGCACTATGCATTTCGCGAATGAGATTATCAAAATCTGTACGTGGATTTCGTGAAATCTCCTTCGATCCTTTGCTGACAAACTGTAATTTCATCAGATGCATTCCGGATACAAGGCCAACGCGAATCTGCACGTTAAATCCAGTTTTCTCTATACGTCTGCCTCAATCATCGAAATCAATTAGATGATGATCATTCAGCATCCCGCTTTTGCAAATTTCTGCCGTCATCCATCATTCAGAAACACGCATCTTTCTTACCCGGTTCAACTTACCATTAATTTGTTCGGCGTGGAGCTCGTCTCTCGAAATTCTACAGAGTCAGTAATTTTCGGCTCAAATTCGAAGGGATTGCCAGATGCGAAGTAACGAAGAGGCTGTGGATTGGAAATGAGCGCGAGCGTGGGATTCTTCAACGAAAATATCTCCATCGGAAGCGGCCATTCCGGCAATAAAACAATTCGGTACGTATCCTCCTTTTTCTCCATGTACGTCAGTCTTATCTGATAGATTGTGGGTGAAACCATACCGGTAAGAGATGCATACAAACAGACCTGGAACGTCAAATACTTGGTAAGGTAATTATATCAACTCCTGTATGAGCTCAAAATGTCGTTATTTGATGCACGAAGAAGAATCATCGGTGATTACAACCTAGTTGCTAGGATACGGTTGTGAGGTTCCATTTGTTCAAGAGTCAGTATTTACTGAAGTGATTCGCTTCCAGTTTTCGCGTTATCTAAGACTCATTACTGATGTACTATGCATTATGCAGGGTATGTGATAACTCATGCAAGTAAAGAAATAATACTTAGCTTTCAATCTGATAATTACTATTATCCGCATTGTTACGAGTGGGGTTTGGGCACCATAGAAGAGATTGATCTCGTGACCAGTTCTGCAGCCTATGGCTAGGTTTATGATATTCCCTTTTTCTAATGTTGTTCACGCTCACTAATCTTTCCTCTGAGCTCAATAAATTAGTTTTTGTGTTCCTGCTTGTTTGCAATGTAATCTTTTAATTAACAGGGCGCTTAAACCATGAGACTTTGAACGAGTTTTTGTTGTTGGCTAAACGAGGGTGAGTGACCAGCTCTAGGTGCCATGAAGCAGAGTTCCGTGGTTAAATCTCCCATTCAGTGAAAACGTTCAATGCGTCAAAGTGTCGTCGGCTTTTTTGTAGAGGCTACGGGGTTACATGTCATAGAGCTGCGCTCTATGACGGTTAAGCTAGTATGAAGGTTAAGCTAGTATCATGCCTTGATCGCGTCCTGGGGCGAGATGAAAAAAGGGAGAACAAAGAGTTAACGGTTGTAAGAAGGCGTGATAGACATTTTTGGAGTCGAGCTTGGATCCTGTCTACCACGAACTCCCAGTCTGCCCGCGGCCATTTTTTGTACCTTGTCGGATGCGGTGGTGCCGGACGAAAGCAGCATGAGTTTGGACTAAAGGTCTTGTGTATTTTACCGACATCATGTCGATGGCATGCATGCAATAAATGTGTGGTCGCGGAAGCATCCCTGTGTAACTTTAGCAAGGGCAGAGAAAGTGGTAGAGAAGTTGAACTGAGGCAACGTTGCGGGAAGCACTAAATTCGGATTGAATTCTGATCTCATTGTAATTCCGACCATGACTGGGCTGAAACAAAGGATTTATGCTGCGTGCAAAGGGTACGACGAAGCTGGGCCTTGTGTTTGGAAACTCGTGACAAAGACTTGCAAATGTATTTTTCCATGAGGTGTCCCATCCTTTCTCTTTCTCTGCTTTTATTGTGTGGACTCCGTGCTGTAAACACAGCAAATCCGTACAAGGAATCAAACTCGGAAAATTTGCCAGCAGAAAAGCGGATCTGGACTCTTGTTCGGATCCTCTTCCTCTTTGTTTGCATTGTACCGCTCTTTGTTGATGTGAGTCATAAACCACACTGCCAAAACATTCCGTTGGTTTCTCCGCCTGAGAGTAAAAAGGAAGTTAACTCATCGGGCATGCTGATCTGGGAAAGGAATTTCAACCACGGGCACGCTCAACAGCTATTGGATTAGCCACTTATTCCGTTTTGTTCTCCGGCTATTAAAGGGTAACGGGCTGTTGACAATCTCTCATGCCTTTTGACCAGCTCCAACAGCATAAACTTTGCATGGCTTCTACAACTACTACTATTCCGATATCAATTTTCCCTTCATGTCTCAATCTACGGATTTACTGCTGACAAGACTGGAGATTGAAGATAAAATTAGCAACGCGGAATAGATCCATTTGGAATTTGATGCATGGAGAGGAGGCGAACAATCCTTATGGATATGAGCCTGTTAGCAAGAGAATGAATGTAGGCGATGAGGCTGCGGCAATCCATGACGTGTGGAGTCTCGGAGGGGCAACAAGTGCAAATTGGCCGTGACAGACAACGTTTCGGGGGTTTTATCATGAGCGAAATAGGGCACTGTGACGGTACGACCCTCTATCAATTTTCCCCTATGAGAAATACGAGACGTGGAGCTGACAGGTGAAAAATGCAGACTTGTCTTTTGAAATCTCCCGACTTTCACCGTAATTACTCCCAGGCTCCTGTTGCCTCCTCCATTTTTTACTTGGGGAGATGGCGGAACGAGAACTCTAATTCTTCTCTGTCACTTGGATGGAGCAACACGTGCTTTTACTACCCCTTAAATACTCAGAAATCATTAAAGGGGAAATGCTCCATGAAAGGTGAGCGTGATAGGATTGTGCAACTGGGAATGTTACAAAGAAGTCAGCGTTTAGTCTCCGTCTACTAACAGAAGAGAGCGTTATTGATGATGCGGAGTGTGGTTGTGGAGAAATAAGCTTAACTCTTTGTACTTATACGGTAGACTTTTTTTCTAATACGAGAGACATGAGCGGGAGATGTAAACAAGGGGACTCTTTTATATGAGAGAGTGAGGGATTTGGGCAGGTTGGAAACCTCGTGGGTTGTTTGACATTGGTCGAATTCAGGCAAGTTGGACGAGAAGGACTGACTGATTACAAATTGTCTGTTCAAACTGCCTTTTGAATTTTCGCGAAAATCGGAGGCTGACGATAGGAATCCCAGTGGAGTTGGCCAAATTCTGGAGCATGTACAGGGACAGACAGACGACATTCTGCCATTCCCAATCTTGGATCAAGTAGACAAGTGAAGAAAGTCATTGTGTTTAGCAACGTGTTTTCTCCTTCCCACAGATATTTTTCCACCACCCCGTGGTGTTTCACTCCAGCTCCTGTTGGATTATTGTTATTTCCTGCATTAGGTTTGTCTCGGTAGATAGGTTGGCCAACGTTTTCTTTTGTGAGCTTGAGTAAATTCTAGCCCTTAATATGAAAATCATGTGAACGTGAAGAGACTGGGAGCGAGAGAGCGAATAAGGTTGCTTCCAAAGAGAAAGCAATTTAATCCACGTCCAATTTAATAAGTTTCTGCGCCAGTGACTTTAGCCATTCTTTTCCCTCTCAATAATACTCTTCTCTCGTCATCCTATTTTTTCATCCATCCGCACACTCCTTCTAAATGTCAGCTTTCACCATCCTCTTCACTTGCCACAAAGGACTTGAAGCCATAACCATGGCCTACTCGGAGAATTGGTGAAAAGTTGCACACGTGCACCGCGTCAACCAGACACCCAATTCCAATCACACTCATTCCATCTCCATATGGGATCCAGTTTCCGCAAACAGGGCAAAATCCCTCTCACTTATTATCGCAGTCTTGGTAAACTCATATCCATTTGTTTGCATTCTCAAATATTTAAAACCATCTGCGCCGAAAGCTTCTCATCCCATCTTGTATTAAGGTCTCGGGTTTCATAGTCAGCTGATTGCGGATAGGATTGCTTTTCTCCTTCAAAAGCACGGCCATTAGATTCATCTGGGTCTAGGCTACGCTATGCGGTACTCCCTTTCCTAGTGCCAATTCAAATGACTCCGTCCATACGCACTGGGCTTTCTCCCAGCTGCGCGGATGCTTTCACCCACAAAGCCTGGGCATCCAAAGAGACTTTTATTGCATTGGATGTGTAGGAGGAACAGATTTAAGGGTCTCTGTTTTATCCTGAAAAGGACGTGTTTGCATCACATAAAATTACCATAATCCGACATGTACACGTGTTGGTCCTGTTGACACTTGTCTGAAGCACGTCTATCGCATTAAACCGCTCGGTATCGGCGGAGTTGTGGATTTGACCGAGACAGAGAACGGGACGTGATGAGAAATCCGAATTAACCGACACGGAGCTATTGAAAGCTCGTCGAGGCAATGGCTTCGATAAAGCAAAGTGCATGGGAGATTTATGACCCTTCAGTTCACCCATTGCCTATTTTTATACGAAACTTTTATATTGGCGCACGAGCATTAGTTGCGTGGAAAACGGCTCGTATGCAATGCGAATCATGCTACCCTGTCTGTAGGCCAATAGCTATTATTTATGTTCCGGAAACCCTCTGCTCTTATGCATTACCTGTAACTTCATCTACATTCGGCTCACACGCTGTGTCCGATTCTATATTGCGAAATGGAAAGTAGCCAGACAGGCTGGCTAGAGGGCTAGTACTTTTTCATGGCGGTGCTGACTTTACCGAAAATGGGTAACAATAACCAATACGCTTTTCCGTGGAATCTACGACCTTCACCCGTCTAATTAGACGAGTTAAATCTCTTTTTAGAAGCTTATTATTTTTGCATTAATATTTTCGGTGTTCCATGATCGGATTTCCCTCTGCAGATCCATAGACTCGGAACGACTTTTATATTGTTTCCATTTTCATTTCATGGACAGGATTACGTCTCTGTTGCGCGGTAAATCCCGAAAACAGATGTAAACACATACGCGACGTTTGTAGTTGTTTCGTGATTATTTTTGTACGTATTTCTGATTACATCCAAGCGGCATAAGACCAAACCCTGGATGTAATTCAGAATAGGCTAGTTTCCAGTTCACCTTGCGCCATCCTCTCCTGTTTCAGCATTGGTTCTGTCATTATCACCTCCGCGCTTTCCTTTAAGTGAAAGAAATACATACAGCAGATGGACTTCTCGCGAATTGTGTGCGCAATAACTGGAGGGCACGACGCCTCATGAGCGTTTTGGCCAAGGAGGAAAACGAATTTTTCATCAGTTATCTTATCAGAAGATAAGAAGATTTAAGGCGAAAGGAGTCCAGGCAGAATGCCATAATGAAATTATCGCATTCCTAGCTAGCGACGAACAAATGATTTTGTTCGCCTCTGCTCGATAATCTGATGATGATTCGCCTCTTACAATGTGACCTTCGCCATTTCACCGTTTGGGCCAACAGGTTGGCTTCTACAAAGAGAAACTACTGTATCAGTCAAGTAAACTTGTGTGTGGTGGGCTCTATTGTGAATTTGTTTCCAAATTGTGAGATATTTTTCATACCGAGAGCTTTGACAAAATGAATACCATTAGATCTAGTTTAGCTCTTAGTGTGCTAATTTCTGGGATTCTATTCACCATTATCAACCCCATCACTCATTCCAAGGAGAGTGCTGGGAGTAATAATGCGGACATTCTTTTACGGATACAAACTGAAACTGGGGAAAGCAGCGTGATCAAAGCTGGTCGTAAGTTATTTTTTGCGTTTGTGTACATTTTTTTGAATTCCTCATACTCAGCGCAGTTTGATGATTTGTCACGTAGCGGAGGGTAGAATTCCTTACTGTAGTCTTTGAAAGGGATTTTATCAAAGCATCTCACTCCGAGGCTGAGGCTTATGTTACTTTTTGAAATGGAATATTCTTTCTATCTCCGAACACTTGGAAAATGGGAAGGAATTCTATTTCACTCTTTCCTTTCGTAGGAGCCGAAGGCGATGAGGAAGAAAGTTTGACGACGGTCACCCCTACGGAGAGTCCTGAAACGGGGAATTCCTCAAACACCTCGACGGATATAAAGCAGTGTGACACAGAAGTTGGCTGTTGTTATCAGTACACATGGCCCGGACCTGAAGTAGACGGTCAGAAAAATTACAGCTTCACCTGTAACAGCTATTACCGCACTCAAGGGAGGTCGAATCCGTGCAAGGAGCCCATCGTTTACACCAGTAAGTTACTGTGAAACTCCTCCCGGTAATAACTTTAAGAGGTAAAGTTTCCCATATGCAATTCGGAGGAGGAGGACAATATAAAATATAAAACTTGCCCCTTCTTTCCATTCAAACAGTCTGGGAAAAAGAGAACCAAGGCCGTCGCCCAAACATAACGGAGCTTGTGATGCACTGTAATGAGAACGTATGTAACGTTTTTTGTGCAAAAACCAGCTGTGTCAAATATTCCTATTTCCGTGTAGAGTCTGACGGNTTGCCCCTTCTTTCCATTCAAACAGTCTGGGAAAAAGAGAACCAAGGCCGTCGCCCAAACATAACGGAGCTTGTGATGCACTGTAATGAGAACGTATGTAACGTTTTTTGTGCAAAAACCAGCTGTGTCAAATATTCCTATTTCCGTGTAGAGTCTGACGGTAAGCAAAAGTCAGGAGAGAAATATTATCCTACATGGCTAAAAGCAATCATTTCCTTCCTCCTGAACCGCCAGCTGCTAGTCTTCGAACAATGGCGAGGATGTTTTGCTTGATGCTGCTGCTGAAATTCGTTATCTGAAACATCCCTTGACGTTTTCTTTTTGCTCTCAGGGAGCAAATTGTGGAATGAGACCAGATTCTGTGGTACGGTGCTCCGCGACGGCGACACGCTCGAGAACGGCTGCTTCACCGAGAAACTTCCTGGTTTCAACAGGGAAATTTGTGTTTGCAGCGGCAATTCTTGCAATCCTGCAACAAATCTCATTCCGACTTCCGCCTTGGCCTGTTTCGCTGCCGCCTTTGCCGTCTACTTCTCTTCAAGAAGATCCAATACGGTTCTGGTTTAATTTATTTTATATGCTTGATTCGATTGTAAAAACTCCCTCTTGTCCCGTCAATATTTAGATACCTTGATATAAAAAAGTTTCGTTTCGCAACAACGTTCTCATCTTCATATTTACAGCTCAACTGTGTTTTTTCATTCCGTTTCAATCTCTGAATCCAAGAATTCGAGCCGAGCATTCTACTGACGCACGACGACAACCCAAAGCAATATGTGGACAGCTCTCTTTTTGATATCGTCGGCATTCAACCAATATTTACATAGACGGGAGCTGTAATTACGATATTTGGTGCGTACAGGCTTCCATGTGCGAAAATTTTGATAAAGGATTTAGGCACTTTTTATCGCCGTCTCTGTCTATTATAATGATCAAAAACGTCAGTATTACGAACAAAGAGACTTATAACTTCCACCTGTTTTTCTTCCTGCGCCTAATGAGTTTAATCAGTTACTCTTCTTGGCTCGCGTCAATCCGTGTCATGCACCTCAATAGGCGAGAAGTTTTTCTGCTAAAAAAATTAAAGCCCCTTTCTTCTTCGACATGTAATCAGCATTAGTTCCACCCCGTAAATTCACAATACAGGTTATTAGAACGAGATGGGAAGGAAACTAGCCTTTCCTTCACTGTTGACATTTATTAAGCTGAATAGGTCTGACATCATTAACCTTGAAGGAGCATAACGCTTGTAACGGAGAATGGTACACTTATGCGGAACTTGCACCATCACCATAGCTCAGAGGCATTGTGAACAAATGTGCAAAAACACTCCTCCGACCCGAACCTTTCATAACTTGTCGGGCCAAGGGCATAGTCCTAAAGACTTGGATCTTTGTCTGCATGCCCGAGCCTGACGTCTGCCTCTATTAGCAACGTTCTTAATTCCTATCAATTTTGATGGAACGTTCGGCTTTGGTTACCCTCTCACTCAAGTTCCTTTCTTTGTGCAGAAGGAGGCAGAAATTTCCTCGCTCGTGATTCAGAAGCGTGGCGAATGGCTTTGCAGGCTGAATCATCCATGCTTCTTGGGAAGAGCAACCACCAAACCTAGACATTTCACTCTTGAGAAAAAGCTCTGCGAACTATTTAAATCCGGTAATCTCCCTTTGAAACTACCGTGGCTGTGACGGAGTTGGGTATTTGTCTCCTTTATATGCTGCGGTTATCTCCATTATCATTTCCAGATAGTTCTATCTCTTTGTTCCAATGGCTCTGCAGCACTGATTCAGCATTCGGAGCTGAACTGCACGCTCCGAGTAACTTTCATAGCCCAATAGCTGCTTTTGCAATCTTGCCGAATTGATCACAAACTTTGGCCGACAAGCACGACTGAATAACTACGTCATCATCGCAGAAATTATCACTTTGCACGCCTTGGAAATTTGTTTCTTCCGTTGCTTTTCCAGGCTTCGTCCTTCAAAGAATTCCGTGTCGCAACCTCCACACGATCATTGCGGAAACGGAACTGATCTCTTGTTCGTTTTTAAGTTGTTGAACCGTTGAACGTTACACTTTGCCAAGCTATCGCTTCTAGTGAAAGGGCGAGCTTCATCAATTCCTCTAATGAGCCCGTAGGCATGCTCATTAGCTAAAACATTTTTCGCAATTTTTTCGACATGTCCTACGCCTAGCAAGAATATGTATGCTTGTTAAGGTGAAAACTAAGCTTGACTTATCCTGTGAATGATATCTTGGACAAAGTGAGCATGAAACCCCCGACATAAAAGAAACGTCAAGCCCAGGGAAAATGTCACTATTACGATAAACTTTGTACGGCTCTTTTACCGGTGGTGACTGCGATGACACCTGATTTATTGGCCATAAAGTCCCTCCCTCGCCTGTCTGCAAGCAATGTCTTTTGGAGACGGGAAACTGTTGGTAGTAAAACAACTGGACCATTCAGGGATGGCTCAAGCGGCGGTAAAGTACTCTTTCTTCATTAACTGCCGACAAGATTCAGTAGCACGGTCATGCAAATCGCCTATTTGTAGCGATGGACGTGGGACTGGAATGAAAAGAAAGTGCTGAGCCGCTCCTACTACATCGTTCTCATTTCCACCCCAGCTACGAGAAACAATTCTGACACAAATTCATTATCAACCATCCATTTCCCTCGTTTAACAGCCCTTAAAATCAATTCCAGCAGGGTGAGGACTCATTGTGCATGGGCTGACTTTGTTCCCGGCTCTGCATTATCGTTTGTCTTGATCTTTCTTTGACGCCTAATGAGGGCATTTATGCATTTAGCCAAGTTTTGATGCCTAATCTGGAACCTTAACGGTGAAAGTAGGATCAAGTTTGCTTACCCTCGAGATCCCGAGCAATGGATCTAAACTGAGTCTGCCTTAAATCTTCGTAATTTCCTAGCATTACCACAGTTAAGTTCCCCCGCCCCGTCTCCTTTGTCTGGGAGAGCTGAGATGCCACTGCATCGCAGAATGGACTCCTGTCTGCAAATTCAAACATTATCGCGCCCGTTTTAGCATGGAAATGGCATTTCAACCCACAGGCAAAACTTTCTCCTCTCACCAAATACATGGTTATGGTGGTACGAATATGCTAACTCAAATAGGCGTGAAGCGCCTATGTAATGGCACGAGGCAATTAACAGTACAAGGGATTCGACTTACCATTATCGATGTTTAGAAAACCCAATCACATTCCAGCCGTAGTACATGACAGTTTTTACAATTGCTGCCATTAAATCTGCTACTGATGGCTTCAACGATATGATGCCCGGGCCCTGTTAAAATGACAAAAGGATGTTAGATCCATTGACTATGGTGAAAACCAGTACAAAGTTTTTCAATTTTGGTTGTACTTATTCTATGTCTAGGCATTTGGAGGTACCGTAAATAGCTTTTGCAAGAGAAAAATGAGAGCTTTGAAAATCCTGATGTGGAGATACAACTCTCTTTAACTTTAGCGGCCAAGATCTTAGTACTGATAATAAATAATTTATTATTGTTTGAGATTTTTTACTAGTTGGAAAGAATTAATGGTAGTGGACAGCCTTGCGCAGTTATATTCAATTGTTATTTACCTGAATGAAAGTAAAAGCTCGGAGATTGAATGACCTGCTGCAACTGGGCTGAGCAAGCGCCATTTTCACAGAAGCTCAGCTGGTGGCAAGCACAGCCACTGATTTTAATTTAGATATGTTGCTGTAATATCTTCCCGACACCTATGCATCTAGGCGAATCCTAACGGCGCTACATAGTATGTTGTTCTGCTTCGTAGTAAAACGCTGTCAAGTTTCTTGCGAGTAAAAGTATATTGAGCTGAGATTGCATAAGGACAGCTAAGGAGGTGTTCACGAAGGTGGATGCAAAGGGTTAGTCGACGACAAGACGTTCCAGCAAATGAGAAAAACAAGGAAGAGCGAGAAAATGAATTCCAAGGTACTTACTTTGGAACACGTCCATGAAATTAGCTGGCGCTGATTCAAATAACAGAAAGTTCCAGCAGTAGAACACAACTCAGGTTCCAGGGACGTGATCATTCGTCCCGATTTGTCCTTATAAGCCCGGGATATGAATTTCAAAAGTCCACCGCTTCCATCACAGATTTCTGCAACACATACGCAAACTTGTACTTCATGAATCTCGCCCCATCATTAATAGCATTGACAGCTTTAGTCGGCTCGAAAAATTCACGCAGTTACAATTTTGTGCGCCTGAATCATAGTGCATAGAAGCCATTTATTTTACTCTTGGAATGGTGCTGTGAGCATCGTATTCTATTTGCATTTTCCATAACCTTCGCAATCACAAGTTTGTTTGTCGAATCCGTCGCTATTTCTCTTCCTGTCGCGTTCTGACTAAAATTTGGGAGCGGCAACCGGCTGCTATTGAGGGATCATTCCTACAGCGAAAGCCATGAGAGATTTCACTCCGCATATCTCGAATCCGCAAACTAGAGCACGAATTGGGTCTTTAATGCGAGCCTCCTGTTACAGGAATCCTAGTGAAAGGAATCTATCAGCCAATCTCGATGATCTTATTCTCCTTGTAGGCTTAGCCTGTGGGAAAATACGTTCTTCTCAATCGTATCAGAGTGGAGTACTCTGTAAATCTGCTCCTGAATTCCTTTAATGTCCGCGGCTTTACTAATTCTCGTCAAGATGGTGAATAAAATTTTCTTGCGCGCCATCCTCCTTTCTCCTTCTGACTCAAATCCTTGGAGCTAATTGAAAGTCTGCAATTTGTCCAATCTGCTGAATACGCCACTTGTACGTGATCCTAATTGTACCAGAACGAAGAGAAGCTTTGAATATTTGCAAAGAAAGTATACTACATAGAAATCGTAGAAGAGTAAAGGGAAAAATTCTGATGACACTACACTGTAGGAGCAACACCTCAGGGCTTTTCATGCCATTTCCTTCTGCGAACCTTTCAGCAAAATGTCCTTTCGTAATACGGAGCTGCCAACGGCATTACTGCAGTCTCATCATTTCTATTAATGCCATTATCTGCAAGTGCCCTCTATCGACTTGGCCATGGGCCGGACCAATCTACAAAATGGTCCATTGCCGAGTAGCCACCTCTACATCATACATAATGTGCCTAGGTTACATTGCTCTTACATTTGCTGTATGTCATGGGAACATGCATGTTAAACGTGGAGCAGAAGGTTGAATGATCTCAATTTACTTCCATAATTTTTAGTATCCATTTGACATATTTCACGAATTCGGAAGAAAACATCTCCTAATAAGCACTGTGTCCATCTCATGAGGACTGACGGCTAAAGTTTGTGCGGCGCCTGTAAAAATCTATTACTCGTTCCCTCGTCGGCATTTGTCAAATGGAAAATAACTTTTTTTTCTCCACCAAGGGCTCATCGAATTCCATCTCAGGTCATAAATACAACTGCTACTCCAGCTAGCCACAGGAGCTGAAGAAAGTCGACTTTCACCGCAGCACATTCGCTTTTTTCTTCAGTACCCCTCTGAGGAGCTGACACTTTTCCAATTCCCATAATAACCTGTTACTAAGTAAGCACTTTCTGAAAACTTTTAGGGTTCAATGGACATTAAGGTTTTATCAGGAGAAACGCATCAGGCATTCTAAGAGTCACCTTATGTTGGTTTTTACACGCTTGAGCTGCAGAGCCAGGTTGGAGTTGCCCTTCTTCCTTACCTTCATATTCAGTTCCCTGCGCTTTCCCCCACTAGTCTCCACCTTGAAAACTTTTGTTGCTCTCGTTCATATCTCTACCTTCGTTTCTCCAGTTATTCATCAGTCTGTTTAATCTGGATTCCAATCCAAAATTTTCAACAGTTCTACAAACTTTTTTGAGTGCTCAGGAAAATTTTGCCAGGAGAGAACTCCATTTCCTTCCTTTCAACTTTCACAAAATTCATGCGGGCTTGCTTCAGTGAACGGGTCTGTCCATCGCGTGTATATTAATGTGACGTGGATACACAGAATAGACGGTTATGCTGGCAGTTTCCCATGACCTCTTTCAATCTCTTGTTCCGCTCGATAAACTTCAGGTGCAAATACTACTTCCTTTTTGTGGAAGTTATTCATTAAAAACTTTGCCTTGGTAAAAATTACTTAATTGCAACCCTGTTAACTTTCTGTCCATTGGTTTACAGCCTTCGAACCTGATGTGTTTCAACCCATATTCCTCAGATTTCGGACCAATGGAACCGTAAGAAAAATTTTACTACTTCCAGTTGGAAAAACTTTGAAATAAATAATCAACGAATTATCTATTCCCTAGAAGCTTCAATAGCAGAGTTTGAAAATGATGAATTCATGATGAATTCCTTGCATACATAGTCGTAACTCCGTGTGTACATAAGACTATGAAGTAATTTAACATTGCCTTGTGCTAATTATGACCTTGCAAACGCTTAAATTTTGATTCCACAATGTCCCTTATGAATTACGTAAGATTTTAATTTTTTATCACCACATTTACACAGCACCGTAGTTTTTGGATTGCCACATTTTTTTTAGCGTTCCTATAGCAATCAAGCTGCTGAATGAAATCCCTCGTATTAAAGCTATAAGTACAAGTAGGGTAGGCTTGCCATACTACCGCAGAGTTCAGATTACCGTTTACTTCAGGGTCAAACCTGTGATTACTGGCTAGCCGTGTCATCGTCGTCGCTCACCAAGGCCATTTGAGTTGGAAATCCGGTGAGATTACACAGAACCTGTGAGCATTTCATGAATTGAACTGAAGGAGATTAAGAGCAATAAAGAAGGTTGCTGAGACGTACCATCAGGTCCTAGAATGTTTAGTGATATTTGCCCGCTCTCCTCCCTGATTCCCAGATGGACCATGTCGCGAATCCTCGTCATGTTAACTCCATCCCGAAACGTGCAAATCTCAGGGATGACGATATTGAAGTCGGAATTGCAGGACCGAAACATGAGCAAAAGCAGCATGAGGCGATTAAAGATAAGCTCGATTGGCGAGTGAGCTGGAAGTTTCATATTTTCACGGTGCATAATCCAGCTGCTGCTCAGGATACAATGACAGTCGGCTCCAATGACTTTTCCGTTTCCCATGTCATGTCACCCGGGGAAATTCATTTGATAACTGCGAATATTCCCTTGAGATTCCCCTCCCGCTGATCGGATACCAAGCTGAGTAAGCCTTTCGGAGCGCTTTTTTTCAAAAAGTGATTGAAACTTGTCAAGCGGGACGTCATTAGAGATGTTCTACTTCACCTCTGACAAACGGAAGAGGAAAACTGATCTAAGTTCTCCGACGTCCGTTCCAGCAGACACATCATTGGCAATGATAAGGAAACGAACCTGGAAGAGACAAAAGAACGCTTTTGAGACTCCAAACATCAAAAGAACACAAACCGTAAGAGATGAGGAGCGAAAGAAGAGCTGTACGATTGAAACTTTATACTTGAAGCAAGGAAAGCTAAAGCCAGGCATTTTATCGTTTGCGGAAACGAGTGAGACAGGCTTAGAAAGCACGTAGTTTAAATATTCATAAGTTCAAAATTAATGAGTTGCACGTCTCAGTATTTCCCTCTCTGAGCAAAGGCAAAGGGTGACCTGCTAAATACTAGGAGGACATGAGCGAAGTAACGTAAAGCTTAATGTACTTGGTAAGATTGAGATGGTAATACACGTTTACACTTGTTTTCACTTCTCACGCTTTGCATGTTTATATAAACCGCGGACGTCGTTCTCCATCTGGCTATCACTTAAGTTTCTGGCTCGTTAAAGCCAGCTTCCGTTCCAGATACTGAGTTGAGATCATTGAATGGTCGTGTTGCCGAAAGCATTCCTCGCCAACAATACGGCAGTTGAGCATCCGCCCTGATCTTAGTATTAGAATTGGTACAGTGTTCTCCTGAGTTCATTATCTGACTGATTCGCGTCCTATTCCTGCCTGATTCCTTTTCCTGCCTCCATGAATATATTCATATGGAAAGAAGTCATTACAAAGTCAGACAGACAGCGGAGCATGCATCTTGCAGACTTGAGCTATCATAAATGTTCTACATGGTTGCTTCTTTCTTCCCGTTCTCAGGTGAGCTTGGAACTTTCCTTACAGATGTTCCATCTCCATCCACGTCGTTTTCCATCATCCCTCCCATCATTTTCCCTGCTCACAATTTGCTCATTGGAGAAAGGGCTCAGGCAGAGGAAAAGTTTTCTCTCTCTCACGGTAATGCTTACTCAGTACACCTTCTTTGGAAGAAAAATCCCTTTGGCTTAAAGTATACTAGTTACAAGAAATGATGAAAGATTTTGACGTCGTATACCAGGCATTCTTCCATTGAAAAATGTAGACCAGCCACATACATGGAAATGGTTTAAGTTGGAAAATATTAATAGTTAATTTACTGCATTTACCTCGTCTGTCTGTTGAAGCGGGCTGGCTGGTGATATACTTTAATACGGCTGTAAATATGTAGCGACAGCTTTGTGAAGGAAATATGAGAGGGTCCACACAGTGATTCATTGGATCGACTCTGAAAGCCGTCCTTCATTTCTGGGTTGCTCATGAAAAATAGTCTGCCTTAAAAATTCTCTTTGAATTTCCACATACTTAGCCAACTAGACAGGCCAAATGCAATTTGTCTTGATCTCCTTTCCAATCTATCTACCTTGTTCCTGAAATGCCTTCCTTCTCTCGCGGCTCGATAGCCATCCGTCCAAGAAAGCAGCTTATTTAACAGACAAGTCTCGCGGGGTAAATACACTCGCAGATCTTGGAAATGTTCTCGCTCCCAAAACGCTCCTGCTGCCCAGTTTCATCTTTATCTGATTTACAAACAGAGGAATTAAATCAGAAAGTCCTTCTCTCGTAAATCGTCTCCTGAACTGGAATTCAGTCTATGCATGCGCCAGCACCAACTCTGCTTTCACCGACGGCTTCTTCTCTGAAAAGCAGCGTCAGGTGTGTCAGGAATTGCAGAAACTTTTATTTCCCTTCGCAAAGTACACAGTAGATTACTTTTTGTCTTGTTATTTTAGCAACATCCTCGCACGTGTTATGTGAGAAGCATCTGGTTCAATTTGATTATCTTCCTCCCTTGACTTCTCGATGAAACAAAGAGCGAGCTGCACATAAATCCTCTCTTGAACAAGACAAGAACATGTTTTTCTTTTTACACATATACTGTAGTCTTGCTGGGAAATTTCAACATTTTGTACGGCTGGTACGCAAATTCTTCTTCTAAGGAGGCTCAATCCACAGCACCTCATCCCCTAGCCATGTGTGTCAAACTTTCACTCTGACATATGTTGGCGGAGACTGCTTTCAAGAGCAAAAGCTGTGTGGTAAATCAAGTACCTTGTCCTATTCCCTAAAATCCGTATTGGAGGGAGAGATAAATTTGACTTTTGGAACTCGTCCTTGAGCACAGGACAGGTTATCCACCATTTCTGGTTTAATATTTAAAGGGGCAGACGAGTCAAATTGGGCATTGCTCCTTTCACCGGACTTCTTGCTCCAGCGAATTTCCACCGTGCTCTACTATCAGTGGACTGAGTGAGTATTAGCATAAATCCGATTTTCAGGGAATAGACCTCCTCCTCCATTTACCGTCATTACTTACAAGAGATAGACTTTGCGAAATTATTTCTTAGCTGTCTTCCTTCTACTGCGTCATATTTCCAATAGGGAAAAAGATCTTTGGGCTGCCGTATATTGCGTGTGATTCTAATGGGCTTCTTTACCCCAAGAAAAAGGATGAGAAAGCCCTGGAAATAGTCTCAATCCTGTGACTACTGTTCCAGCTGGAATATACTGAGTTCCTATCACATAATTCGAATCAGCTGCAGCATCTGTATCTTGGCTCAGAAAGGTTATGCAACTGTTCCTGGTTTAAGTAGCTGGACGCCAGTCCAATCTTCTTACTTTCTTGAGAAGGTAACTAAACAATTAAAATGCATCTCGGATGATTCTCCTATCTGCGCCTTAAACATCGTGGAGTTGCTCAGCACCAAGAGTAAGAGTAGAGCATCTCATGTACTCATGCATATCTGCTCAAGTGTAACACATCATAGCCTAATCCCCAGGGCTCAGACACCGCTAAGGTTGCCGCCATTTCATGCTACATGGTTTTAAAACTTTCTCCCTCCCACGGCTTGAGCTCAGTATGCTACTTGGCTAAGACGAGTCGTAATCACATCTTGGCTCTTCCAAAACTTTCGGACGTGACCAACTTCTTAGCTTTCCGAGTATTCATGATTCTCTTCACAGTGTTCATCTCCAGCCACCCTTGTGCAAATTATTTTACTGTGGTGGAAAATTTCAGCCCTGCCTGCAATGCAGACAGTTATAAGTGGCCAAGGACTGACTAATGTTCATCGCAACTTGATTCCATCACGCTTCACTCTGCGTATTCGTCCAAATGTAACTTTCTCTCTCATCACCATTGGCCAGTTTCGATGATTCACAATGGAGTGGAAGGGAACGGAATCCATCATTTCCTCTGCCGGTACTCATTCATCCAGAAGTTCTCATCTTTTGCCCCTTCCATACGCTTTTAAGTGTTTTCCATTAAAATCCAACAGGAGGCCTCCCGCAAATTATAATGAAAATTTTATTATACTCTCGCCCACGTCACTGAAACGGAATTGCTGTAACCAACTTGTCTCCTATGGTGCTACTCAAGAGTTCGGTCAGCCAGAAAATCCGCTTTTCTCAGCGTTCATTATGCTTTTGCGGCTAACGTATAAAAGCCGTGTTGCGAGCGTCTTCAGTGGAACCCGGTGAAGTAATCCACCTCTTGTGTGGAAACATTTAAATGTTCAAACACCTCGTAAAGAAAGTTGCACTGCGTGCATTTTACGTGGCATCGGCAATTTCACATCCTCTGTAATCATCAATGGAGCGAGATCCGGAAATTGTAAAAATGTACTTTTGCGATAAGGGAAATGACCTTGTGCCTAAGTGATTTCACGAATAGACATAATTGTGGATTACATGATTGAAGGAAAAATATTAGTAAAGAGCACACAATACCCCAGAGGTGGTGCACGCTTTCAAAGGGTTGAATCATTACGGCGGCCAATCTACCTCTTGTGTGGAAACATTTAAATGTTCAAACACCTCGTAAAGAAGGTTGCACTGCATGCATTTTACGTGGCATCGGCAATTTCACATCCTCTGTAATCATCAATGGAGCGAGATCCGAAAATTGTAAACATGTACTTTTGCGATAAGGGAAATGACCTTGTGTCTAACTGATTTCACGAATAGACATAATTGTGGATTACATAATTGGAGGAAAAATATTAGTAAAGAGCACACAATACCCCAGAGGTGGTGCACGCTTTCAAAGGGTTGAATCATTACGGCGGCCAAATACAAAGCGTTACAGGAGACCAGCCGTGTCATAGAATTGCCCTTAAGCAGACATTTAACTTAGAATTGAAAATGTTCAGCGTGCAGTAATCACACTCTGCAAGCTTAACTTAAGTGGAAAGGCATGGTTTGAGCCTCTTCCCAGCCTACGCCATTTAGACCCGCTGTGCTCCTGGAAAGCAATTACGCCCGGTACCTTCTTGTTCACATAATTCCTAGAGCTAATCTGCGTTCACTTGCTTGTGGTGGAGGTCACGCAATAAATAACAGTTTAAGCAGCTTCAGCTCCATTTTTGTGGCACAATGCAACTTTATGTGCAAGCGATTTCCACTAGGTGAGGGGCTACAGCGAGTTTTGTGCATGCGAAATGAATACCGAGTTCCGAGCTGGAGGAGGAGAAAACCAGCCATTACCACGGCCCAACCGTTGCTTCCGCATTCTCTTTGTGTGTATGCTAATGCCACCTCCTGTTAAGCAACTTTTGGCACAAGACTCGCGTTAATTAATAAATAATCCCTCGTAAGCAGTCACTGTAACAGCCCGCACCGGGGTTCACTGTCAATATCTAATGACACACATAGGGTGCGCGACGAGAGAAAGCGATTCAGCTTATCGATGACAAATTCTCTCGACACCAAAATTGCTGAGCGATATGTGGTGACTGTTTGAGAGCAACTTTTCTCCTTTATTGACCTCTTGTGCATTCTTCGGGGCACGTTCCCCCGTACCTTGAGCTACCTCTCTTCCTGGTCACTTATACTTTTCAGATGCCCCTCTTGAGTGTGAACAGAGGAGGAGTAAACGGTGCACCTTTTATCTCCTCCACGTGTAAGAACTTATGTCATAGACAGACAACGGAAGGGTCGCAACTGCAGTAAATTGTTCCATTGCTCGGTACGAAAGAACAACGTCATACAAAAGTCACAGAATTTCACAAATACCATTAGAATCAGAACTGCGATTGGATGTTTGGACATCAATTCAAATTGAGTTACCGGCGATCAGCAATTTCGATTTCTAGTCACATAAAACTGGAACGCATTCTCTTTATCTTTTAAATTAGGGTTAGATCGGTCGATCAGAAGAGAAACAATACTCAATTCGCATAAAGACAATATGCTTAGCCTTTCCTGTGGCATCGGTTAGATCATTCAAAAACTATGCACAAAGGACGGTTCCTATGGTTTCGTTCCGAATGACCGATCGTGTATTAGCTGTTAGACACACAGGAAGCAGGTATGGAAACTAATTGGGACGATAATGGCGAACTGTATGTGCAACAGAGCCAAAAGAACCTTTCGCAATAGTTTAATTGCTAAGTGACAGGGAATGAAATACTTGCTGGAAATGCGGATACAGCTAACTGTGCTAGCGTTTAGGCTAGGAGAGTGTTGCTCTTACTATGGAGATGTCTAATTACGCGATTTTCTGAAGCTCTGATCGCGTGGAATGAATACCATGAGGCTCTTCATTAACGCCGAGCTGGGACAACAACGTGACCATGCATATTTTATGCACGTTTTATTTTAAGTATTCTCTGTATTGGTATCGTCGTCTCTTTTCTCTTAAATCAACACTACCAAGTAGTAGTCCCCGTTTTCCTCTTGTTTAGCCAAGCCCTGTACAATCAGTAGCTTGTGCAAGAGGTAAAGAATCCGTTTGAGTAAACCCGGAGGCGTGAGGAGTTGTATAATTAAGTGGACAATCCTGTCGTAAGCACGGTCTGAATTAGTCCTCAATTGCCTCTTGTATGGATTGCTGCCGGTGCTAATTTCAGTGGGAGGTAATTTTTCAGTCAGCGTACATAATTTGGCTGTTTTCGTTAAATTCGTTGAGCAACATGTTCTACCTGCAAAATAGTAAAGGACTGGCACAACTCACACCTTTTAAGGATTTTTACTTCTTTTACGATTAATCCTAAAGATGCATGTGGTGGCTGCCATTTTAGCCACGGGATGAAGGAGAAAGTAATGGTAGCTTTGGCCCATTAGTCTCGTTTGGAGTTTAGGATTAGATCCTGACATATTTTCTCGGCATGAAGACTTTTCTGAGGGATTAGAATTTTTCCGTAACTACCTCTGCCGTTGGAATTTTCTACCTTATTAAAGTTATTGATGCAGAGAAAAAGAGGATGTAAGAATTTTTGTGTCATTAGCCATTGTTACCTTTTATAAGTTTAGTGGTTTATTTCCCTATGGTTTCAGCTTCATACTGTTTGTTTAGCAATAGTTACAGTTATGATTCTCCAGAGAGCATTTTTCCGCGCTATGAAGAGAAAGTCAAAGAAAAAGGAATGGGAGAAAGCACGAAAGCGACTCGCTTTCCCCTCCCTTTTGTTTTTCTTAAGCTGCATAAGAAAGCAGGGCTTTTAGCTTGGACGTTTGGAACTTTCTCTTTCGCATATGTCATGCGACCCATGTTCCTCTGCATGTGAAAAAGGCTGCATTTGTGATTTTTTTACTCCGCTTTAAATTCCCACGAAGAGTTTTCTTTAAGATCATTTTCCGCGGCTGGCTACAAAGACGAAGCTTCCGTGGGCATAATTTACTCGTAAATGCAAAACAAAGTCTCTCAGCTCCACGTCCCAATTGGTATGATATTTTACATACTTGCTGTAGTTTGTTTTTTGTTTTTGTCAGGCGGAAATTTTCCACGGAAGAAATCTGTGGGAGAGAACAAGCTATTCTTTTGCAATTCGTCACAATTACACCTTTCAGCTTGGCGTGTTGAGTCGGAGGGGCGGGGAGCCTTTTGCTCCATAAAATTTGAGCACTAGCCGCTGGATGAGCTCCCCCAGCGGCTCCCTCATACCCCGCCGCCATTCACTCCCTTGACCCTGTCTTCACTTATTCTTTTCATAAAACCCCATAACTCAATTTCTTGAAGCTAAAGCTCGGATAGGAAAGTCAGGACTATATATTCTGGTGGATTCCCATGGTTCCTCGTTTATGTCTTCATATCTGCAGACTGCAGGACTATTATTCACTCACCATTCTTTGACTGGGTACAGCAGCCTTGCCATGTGGCAATTCATTCTTCGAGAAGATTACCTCAAAACTTTATTCATCCTTCATCTTCTTTCCCTCACCTCTGACACCTAATTCTTATTCTGCGGTCACGCCTCTGGCCTTGGTCAAGTCGTAAAGCTATGTAGTTATGTAGCTATGTAGTAAAGGGATGCAGTGCTGGCTTGCTCAACCAATTTTCTCCTTGCCCCTCACTCTAACAGTTTTCTGACTGCTGTCGCTGTCTCTAAGTGTATGGAGGATTACCTTGAAATCTCTTGATTCTGACAGTATTATTGAGTGGTGACGATTAAAGTCGTACGGTATTTCTCATGCATTTCTATCACAGTAAAGCTCACCTTAATATGAGGACAAGCTCGTGAAATGATTCAGGTGACGGCTCGAATGAATAAATTATTTGGAGCGAAAGACTTGGAATAACTTTCTTTCCGTAGATTGCACAAGCACAAGCACGTCATAGATAGAATGGTTGCTCTTGTCCAGCTGCACAGTCTGGTTGTCCAATCCAAGCCGGGCAAATGAGTGACTTTGTTTGCTTTTACTGGGGAAAAATAATCCTTTGGAAATTATTCTCTGACGCTCTCCACAATCACTCACTGTCGGTTTAGCACATAACAAGTGGAAGCGACCCGTTCATTACTAGATAACAAGGAGCGAATAGAGCTCATTAATTCACTGTTTTCAATGCTGAAAAATTAATTAGTCTCTCTTAAGGTCGCCTTTAAATTTTAATGTGTTGCTAACAGCTAGCAGGCAGGTCCACTGAGTAATTGGGGAAGAAGCACTCTAAATACATTAAATATGCGACGGTGCATCACTTGCGGACATCACTGACTGAGAAGTTGGTCTGTATCCATAAAGTTCACAATTATAGTCTGTACATCAACGAGCGAGTTTATAGCAATGGGCACTTGCAATTATCACAAGTGCAAATCAACTGGTCCACTGATAGCATGCTATTTTAAATTTGAAGGGTGTACTTGCTGAAGTAGATACCTTTTAAGTTAGCTTATCGAAAGGAATTCATTTTCGCACTGGAGCTCCCGTGCATTGAGCTGACACTAGTTTTTGTTTTAACTTTCACTTGCACGATTAATTTTTGGCGTCTGGACTTACTGGTGAAACGATCTCGGAAGCGCCGATTATTTGTCAAAAAGATCCCAGATCCATGCATTGGGCATGCGACCCTGCAAGAGTAATGCCTTTTGCCAAAAACTGAGGATCAAGCTACCCACCTTCCCACTCCAGACTGTGAGAAAGAACTGAGAACCTGGGAAAACTTTCTCCTTCAGTAGTTGGAGCTCTAAACCCACCGCCGTCCACCGCCCGCCCAACTTTCTTCCTACCAAAGCAGGCCTACTTTCTTCGCCAGATAGTACTGGCCTTTTCATTTCCTTTTCATGCCCCCCATCCACAAATCTTCCGACATTTTCCTAGCTGCTTTGTTTTCCAGTGGATTTCGTTTTCTCGTTTTTAGATTCTGAAATACTGCGTATGAGACATGGTTATAAAACCTGAGCCACTGCTTCTCCTAGCTTCTCTTATTCTTGGGGGGTTGAAAGGGCAATAAGACGCGACGGATGAATTACTATCTGTACTGTAGAGAAGCCGTTACTCCAGCTTTCACCAAGGTACTACTAGTTGAGCCATCCCTTCACTCTGAAATATTTTAGGCTGAATAAGCACGAAGAACAAATTTTTTGTAATATACTCGTAAAACTTTCTTGACATTCTTGTCGCATGCTTATGCACGTTGCACCGGTAGGCTATATTTTTTCCCCATTCTACAGTTTGCTAAAGGTACGGTAGCGTTCACCCAACCAGTAGTAGTTTCATGTTCTTAAGGAGTAAGTCATCAATGGAGCACAGACGTGGCTGTAGTTCAGAAATCAGTAATAATTAGATCAGAGTATGATAAATAATCGCTAGTAAAGGTCATTCAGGTTGGTAAAAATAAAGAATTTTATACCAAACATTGAATGATATTGAGAGTCTCGATGAGAAACATGATGTACTTGTGAGTACAAGAAAAAGGTATGCCAAAATGCGAAACTGTTAAGAAACCCACATTTATTTCAATGCTCAGATTTTCTAAACCCTCTCAAAAAAACAATCGACTTAACACCCTGTAACAACCAACTGTTAGCTCTTAATAACGATCTGTAGTGAGTTTAAACGCCCAAATTCAGTTGTCTAAAACTAAAAGGTCAACTTGGTAACTTAATCACACTGGAACCTGAGATGACTTGTTTACATTTAACCGGTAGCACTGCTACTACTTATTCGCACTTATTGCGCACAACACAGATTTGTGTGGTGGGAACTAAATGATGAATTTGGACTAGTTTCTTAAAAAACGACCAGCTAGGCGCGAATTGAAAGTCACTATTCTTTTAGGCATCTTAAATTTAAGCAGAGGCTAGCTCACTAGCACGATCACATTTGAGATTCTCTTGAGACAACAAGATACATGTGCACAAGCAACCTTGTTCCCACGAACGAACATCGAATCAACTATT
>VRMD01000642.1:0-23360 GCA_009872375.1 Sminthurides bifidus | reverse complement strand
CTTGGATTTAATGAAAACTCTTAACAGTTCGATTTACGTTAACGTATTTTGATGAACGTTTGGCAACAGTTAATTTACAGAAACTCGCTCTAACAATCAGAGCAGTGGCTAATCCGTGCAACGAAAGCAACGAAGCTTCATTCAGGAGCTGCACCGCTGTCATTACTCAATTGTACTGTGATAGAATTCTTTTGTGGGAATGGTTTGTAAATTGGGCATTTTTGTTTTGGTTCACATCAATTGCGCTTAATGACGGTAACCAAGTGTATTAGCTACTCCCAGTTCGTATCAAAAGCGCTCTATTTTTTTGGCGATGAGGAATTTTCGTGGACCTTTAGAAGATCGGGTTGACATTGGAGATTCTTCAGACGACGAAATAGAAGGCGAGGAGTTTGAAGAAGCAACTATTGGTGGTTTGCTCCAACATTTTGACCTTGCTGACTTCGCCTTTGCAAACGATAGTCCTACGAGGGAAAACGACGAGGATATTGACTTCGTGCCTGATGAGGACGATTCACCTGATGACGACTACGAGCCGGAGAGTTTGGACGACAGTGACGCAAGTAACGAAGCCATTCGTCAAACGTTAGCTTCGAACAGAGCCGGTGTAGTAGGTCCCATTTTCGGGGCTATTGGTGTCACAGCTAATGCTAGTGCTCGATTCGAGATACCTGCAACGGGTAGTATAACGGTAACTTTGACAAACGAAGCTGGTACGGCTGATACAAGACGTGCAAGTGTTCAAGTGCAAACTGAGGATTCTGACAGGAGACCACGAAGAAGTCGAAGACGAGTGCGCATAGAAGCGCTGGACGAAGATTCTATGGAATCAATCGGCCTGGAACTCAAAAGGGTTCAAGAAAGTCTTATGCCCGAAGAATCAAACAACGGGATTTCGGAACCTGGAAGCTCAGATATTAAAGCTGACTTGAGAGTATCCAACGCCTCCAAAGATTTGGAGAATCTAGGTCCAATGCAAGAAAGTAGCGCGCAACAAAGCGTCAACAATATGACAGAGAATGTGAAAGAAACATCCCCGCATGTGAAAGAAACTTCCCCGCAGGCAAAGGACTTGCCGAAGTCAGAGTCCAGTTGCATGAACGGTGTTACGTCTGCTCCAGCCTCAGATGACGAAGGGTCAGGTCATACTGCTGCTGAAACAGATGATGATGAAGTTTACTGCAACCCAATGACGACTGATATCGATGAGCATAGTGAAGAACTGCTCCGGGGAGACAGAATAGGGTCTACGACATATTCGGAGCGTCACGTTTTAAAAATTCTAATGGAGTGGATGAAGGTAATTACCAGACAAAGTGCTCTTAATCTAGTTAAGTAAATAGCAATAAGATCAGCTGTCGGGCAATGGGTTGTAATGCTATTTCTGTTTACAGAAACTTCCCGAATGTGCGAAAGCTTACAAAATTGAGGATACAGAAGGAGCGGAAGAGAAAGAAGAATCGGATGCAGATAGTCTGTCTGTGATGGACCAGCCGCTAGAGGCAGATCTAGAAGACTCAATGGCGCTTCTGTGGGACATGAGCGCTGAAAAAGATGTGATGCACTTTCTTCTTGAAAATAATATCTTGATACTAATAAGAGATAATTTGGACTTCATACACTGCCCGTCCAGACTGAAGGTAGCTTTTGTATTAGTTTGAGCCATTCAAGCTTCCGTCTCAATCTTGGCTGATACTAAGCGTCATTTTTGATTTTTTTTAAAGGAAATTGCCCTAGGAATCCTAGCCAATCTGTTGTCTTGCACTAGCATTTTAGAAACATTCTCAGATAAGGACGAAGCACTCAACTTGGTTGAAAGAGTGATTGCGGAGGCCTTAAGTAACACGAACGTACCTGTACTGATTCAAGTTTATGCGGTACTCCGTCGAATCGCGTTCTACATGAGGAATGCGAAACCGGTGAAAAGGTGGATGAGTCAATTACTAAATCCTGACATCATACGTGCAGCTAACTTTCTCCTCGCCAGTAGTACTAATGGTAATAAAGATAATGGGCAATCGTTGCAACAATGAACTAGCTGAATGCTAAAAATTAACCGAGTTTTGGTTTTAAAGCTTTACTCCTAGGAGACGTCACGTCTTTATTTTTCACACTCTTGGAAGTCCTGTACCCGAATGACGGTGAAGAATCTGCCGTTCAACCTGCAGATGTAGATGAAAAATTTCTTCCAATTACCACATCAGAATATCTCCCATCTCTCTGCGAAGCTTTGCGCGAACTAATGAAACATTTGCGATCAAAAGACATCGCTGCAATAATGATGCCACCATCAGATCCACGCCGAATACCTCAGTGTGATACAACTGAGACAAGACCGTTAGGAGACGAGTTTGATATCCCGCCTTTACATGTACAAGTTTCGCTACTGAATGGACTCGCTTCAATGTGCTATCTGATGAAATTTGAGAGCGGCAAGCAACTATTGGGTAAGAATTGCTTCCGAGTTTCTACCTTTCCTTCTGCTTACGATTGATCAGTCTGTATGACCTTGATTCCTATAATTACAGCTCAAAACAATGAAACAGTGCTGGACGTTTTGTTACCAATTCTTCAAAAATTTAACGTCTGCACGGAACGTATCGGAAGCCCTGAAAAATTAGATTATTTTGCTCTCGCTATAGACTTACTTAGTCAATGTCACATGCATTTACCTCGCGCTTTTTCTCCTGCTATTGTAATTCCGACTTACACTACCTTGTGGTTTCTTAAAAACGAAGAGGAAACTATAGATGAGAATGACAGATCTTGCAAAATGCATACAGTGACTTTAAGGAACGGTGAAACTGTGGAATCGGATATTTCGCCCTTTCTACTAATTTACTACAACTACATCGTTGATATGGAAGAAAAATTTGGCAAAACTGAAGTTCAAACGGCTCTTTCGGAAGCAAACAACAAAGAGTTAATTCGTTTCCACAAAGATGCGATCAAAAAAGCCCTTCAATTACAAAATTCTCTTCTTCCTAAACTCGATGATTCGGTATAGTTAAAATATACTTTATCCAGCTCAGCTAGCGTAGCTGAAGCCGATTGATGTAATTATGGAAATCAATTTATTAAATTCATTTTTGTTACATTTTATGCCTAATCTGAAATTAATGAATATGTTGTCAACAATAAGCGCAAGATCTGATTCGACTGAATTTGATTCTATAGTATCATGAGCCTTCCGTCTGAAGCTTCGCTTCGTCTAATCAACTTTTTGATTTAAGCAGTGAGAGCCCCGGTGACAAAATGCAATGTCAATAAATAAGTGAAATTCATCCCACAATGCTAAGACGGCCCATTAGCTCAGTTGGTTAGAGCGTCGTGCTAATAACGCGAAGGTCGCGGGTTCGATCCCCTCATGGGCCACTATTTTGCATCTTCAGTTGGCATCTACGTGACTGACTGAGTTCATGATTCTCACATTTAGCGTTTATAGTTAAACTCCGGCCGGACGCCTTTAACTTTAACGATAGAACTCATGAAGTTATTTAACAAAACTCATCCAAAATCAGAGGCAGAGGTACTGGGCAAGATTCTTGCAGATAATCTACCGCAGAAGGAGCTATCCACATCATACAGTCTAGCTTATAAACATCTTTTTACACTTCATCCTCAGCATTTGGCTTGGTCTTGGTATTGGCACTGCCCGAAGAGCAAAAGTTCCTTTGCGCCAAGCGAAGTTGCATATGCATGATGCCGGTTTGGTCTGAATCGAGAGATGGATCGGACAAGAAGATTTCTCTTTGCTACATCATTGCACGGTAAACTGCTATGCTATAGATGTGTTTCATCCTATCTTCGTATACACCAGGCCTCGACATATCGTATGGTCGTACTGTCCTTTAGTCTTACAGCTCCCACGGCAGAGCAGATCGGGAGGGGGGGATACCGTACACTACATTAAAACATCACTACATCAAAGCATGAGAATAAGAAACCCGTTCGATGCTTCGATAAATTTGATTAGTGAAGATTTTAGTGCAACATTGTTTATCTGAAAATAAACCTGGATGTGAGTTAAGACTTTGGATTTAAGGTGCATCTAGACGGTTCACCTGCAAAAAATTTTTGCATACATCGGCTAACAGACCCTTTTTACACTATTGTAAGACACTTCTTTATTTTTGTTATCATGTAAACATTAAAATGTCCAACTTTGGCACCCGATACCATTAGTTTTACACGTATACATTTTTTCGCTATCTCTTTGGAGAGTCAAGAGTTGTGGTATATATGCAGCAGTATGGCTTCGGCAAGCATTATCTTAAAATTGCCGTGTTGATGTCGAATGAAAAGATTGTTACGGGCGTGTCATGAAAAGAAAAATTTACTTGACTTTTCCAGGTTAAATTTTTGGTTGCAATTCGTGAGGACGGCCATAATAGCTTACTGTAAGCATACTTCACCAGTAATTTTGGTATGGAAAATTAGCTTTTCTTGTGCCGCTTTTCCCCATCTTAAAATTCTAGCAATCCATTAATCGTCATAAAAGAAGCCTTCTAATTTGTAGACATCACGGGAAGTTCACAACTTGAGAGAACTGAAACCATGCCGATGATCGAGTTTGACATCCGATTGATTACAGACTTTTAAGTTTGCGGCAAGGGTTGCTCCAATACACGAAATTGAAGACACATCACAGTAGGAAGTAGGAAGACTGTCTCCAGAAAAGCCGCTGGTGCTCGTCGGTTTGCAGCAGGTACAGAGATTATTCTTGGTGTTGAACGTCAAATGCTCCTGAAATTAAATTTTTGCTGTCAAACTTTGAAAATTTTTGTATTAATTGTACTTTGTAACCAAAGTAGGGCTGGGAGATCCAAGACCTGTAGCACTATTACGTGTGATAACTTTGAAAATTTTTGTATTAATTGTACTTTGTAACCAAATTAGGGCTGGGAGACCCAAGACCTATAGCACTATTACGTGTGAGCTACCTTGATTTCGGTTCTCATCCCAGTTCGATGCCATTCAAAGCAACGAGTTTCGCGATAATTACAAATATCGGAGCCCGGAAATCATCATGTCCGTACTAGGAACTAATCACAGTGTGGGACTCTCGAGTGGTAGTGCCGTTATTAGCGCAAATGGAACCCCGCCTAATCAGTCGACTCGCATTTTTGTTCAAAGAGATTATGTGAGAGGGGTAGCGATTCAGTTTGTGACTGACTTTCCTCCTGAGCTTAACGGCAGAGTAAGCAATTTTGCTTGTCTATGTTATATTCTGAATGTGAAACGTCAAGTTGAAATCACTGAGAAATTTTATATGATATTTTGCAGATAGAGCAAGCAACTTACGAATACACACTGAATCAAATTAACTCCTTTTTTGAGGAGGCAGAGAAATTCAATTGTGGGACATTTTGTGAATCGTGTCTAGGATTTCTTACCGCTAACTTGATTTACTTATGTAGAGATACCAAGTATGAGAAGGTACTATCGAAATTTGTACCAACTGTCATTGGAGGTTTTTTTGTGGAGAACGTAGATGCTAAAAACTGTGTTCTTTTATCTAACCAGTGTTTGAAACGCCTCTCCAAATTTATTAATGAACAAAATAGTCGAGTGTACCTGCCGCGAGGCTTGCAAATCACGGACCCTGTCGAGCGCGGACTCCGCTGTGTAAGTGTAACTCTTATTCATCGCCAGGTAAAGCTGAAATTTCCATAGCCTAACTGCTGCTGATATTTGCTGTTTGCAGATTGAAATAATTATATTAAATGACCAAACTCGCTCATAACAGTGGCTACTTCGCTACCACATGGTATTCTTCATTAGGAGCGCATCACTCATTTTCGTGATCCTGCGCGTACCAGTCGTCCCATCCAAAAAGTCGTCGGTTTGTTACGCAGTGTTGGACTTGCATGAAAAGTAACGTCCATGTTTTCAGGTTTGAGATGCAATTAATCCTATTATTATTTATTCGAATCAAGTTGGTGTGTCGCATTTGCGATAAAGCAACGGCTGCATGGTTTGGCAGCGCTTGGTCAAGCTTCGGGCTCCAACCTGACCTATGACTGCGAGTTACGAGTATCACAAACTTGTTAAGAACTGTGATTGTTTTTTTAGCGAGTGGATGAAGTGTCACTCATGAAGTTGTGAATGTTATTAAGTGATTATTTATGTACATACGAAGACTTATCTTTGTAATTACGTACGCGTTTGCATTGCTAGCTTGAAATGCGAAGGCATTCAACGATACTAACTATTTCCAACCTGAGTGGTAACAGTTTCAAAACGGTTGATTAGAAATCACAATAAAGATTCTGAACTGAATGCGGTTGTGACAACTGTTATTGTACGGCTCTAGCAACTATTTAACGTGGTTCAAGTTTGCAACGTAATGGCGATTTTAATTTCGATTTTATTAAAACAGATTGACAAGTAATGAAATAACTGTCCTGGAAGCCGTTTCAAGACGTAATGAATTGTATTGCAAAATTAGTACGACGCAGTTTGAGCACAGATTGTCTTGATGAAAGTACTCCCACATACCGAAAGTCAGCCAAATTATCTACGACCAACAGACGAGTTAAAAATCTCATTCAATACCTGCAGTTAACGGTTAAATGAACCCTTATGGCTTAGACCAACGCATACCGCTAAGTCGCAACATGAGATTTACATTCGTACTTAAAACAAATAAAAATAATGTCGCTTGCGTACAATAAATATAATATTACATTTGCATCATCCACTGAGTTTCAATACCAAATGTTTAAGGTCATGGCTTAACATCGTTGTACATATCCGTAAAAGAATGTTAGTCTTTTCAAAATGAACTATAAAAAACCAGTCCTGTTATGCATACATGTCAAGACACTAACGAAGTAAAAGTTTTGGCCACTTAATCACCTAGAAAAAAAACATGGGCACGTTCAATTTGAGTCTCTGAAATATGAATTAACGTCCAGAAAATCCGTATATGGCGCATTGCGACGACCATACGTCAGGATTAATTCCACACAAAAACCCTGACGCTACTGATCTAATCACTATTCACTAAAGTATAATGCTAGCTACACCAGTAGATTCGAGAGCACGAATGCTGTACGATTGTGATATGGTTTTACGATGGATTTGATTCAAGTGGTTGTGTCATGTAAATAGGCTTTCGATTTCGAGTTGTTTCCACTAACTTTAAGTCTGAAGAAATTAAGCTCAAAGGAGAGTCGACCGGAGCGGATACTCCTGTCGAAGAGGTGACACGGGGTGTTGAAGGCTTTGTGTTTTCCGTTTCAGCCGGACAATTTGAGGGACCCATTTGCAGCGTACAAGTGTCAGGCTTAGCAAAATAAGATTTTGAGTCCACGGCAGTATGCATCTGACTTCCCACTGGATCTACGCATTAAAAAACTTTATGAGAAAAAGAGCTAACAAATAGCAACCAAAATGAAATTCAGGTTCTTCCACATACCGCAATTTTTCGCCTTCTTCTTATACTTTTTCGAGCTTCGTCTCAAAAATCCACGAAACACGCTCGATGAGGCTTGACTTGAGCTCGTCTTAAAAAGAAAATAATTTTTATAGAACAATTTCCTCAAGGTATCATGATCGAAATTTTTGTTAGTGAAAAAATACCTTTGTTGAAGCTTGGTCGTCGTCCAAGAAAGCGTTATCATACGAGCCAAAGTCTCGGATATGATTCGTAATCTCATCTAGCTTTGGATCTTAACATTAAACAAATCAAAGTTCAGAATGAAAAGCAGTTCATAACGTTTGATAGCGCGTAGAAAATAGTTTAAATACATACCTATCAGTTTGACATGGACATTGTAGCCGTCTACTCTACCCATGGGCCACTTCAAGTCAACGATTTCGTCCGTTTCGGCCTAAGTTTTCAAAATAATAAATCGTTTATGGCTCCTTAGAACTAGAACTACGTACGTAGCATAACTGAGTTTGTACAGGATCACGATGAATAAAACCTAAATCGTTAACACCCAAATTACGGATGACTTACGTTGTACACCTGGACGGCATCAAGTTTCAGGGAATGCTGACTTAAAATAGGTTTTAAAACTTCCGAAATTTTCCTGCTCGGATTTGCTCGCACACCTACTCTCCATCCTAAGGGCAACTCGATTCCTAAGAACGCCCTCGGCTCGACTTTAATTTCACGTGCTGTCATTTCGGAAGTTTCCATGTTTAAATCCAAGGGCTAAAAATAATTTCCATTGCGATTTTATAGGCAGGAAGTACTCATCAAATATGTTCTCACATCACATCAGATAAAAAAAAACCATGCTAGTTTAAGGTGACAAATGGTGGAAACAACGTTGCATCACTAATAACAAAGCATGCGTTACAAAAACGAGATTTTACCTTTCCAGTAGCGACAGAAACAACCTCAAAAGCAGAATAAGTGAACTCTCGTTTCTCCAACAGCCTTTGCACAGTTGTGCACAACGACTCGCCAGGCTTACACGGCAGTACAGTTGTAGAGTTATCAGGAAGCACAACACGGCATAATTTATAACTTTTTCTTCTAAAGCTGTCATCCTGATCGGATCCTTCCAGCTGCATAAGAATTGACCAAATAAAATCAAGTCAAGCAACAACAAAATTACAAAACAAAAAGAAAGCCGAAAAACGACATGCGAAACGCAACGCTTACATTTTGGCTCATAGCTGCTCGCTGTATAAACGATATATCAGAGTTAAGGCCGTCTAAATCATTCTGCGACAAACAAAAAACAGTAACTAGGTATATCTAAAAAATGATGACATAACAATAGAAAGTAATGCATGCAGATAGCAGGTTCATAGTCGCAAACAATAGTCGAACACAAGCTAGTTTTCTCAAAACTGAACAGTATCTTAACGTGTTAATGATTACCAATGTAGTTCAAACGAATAATGATCAGTATTTTATGAAAAGGACAGACCAATTCTCGGTTCGTACTGAACGTTTCTATAAGCACATTTTCCACTCTGAAGAGCTACAAATACGCTTGACAGAGCATTTTCTAGTGCTACGAAAACCTAATGGATGCAGCTAAATGCACAGCTGGACTTACTTTTCCGCGGTTTTTGTTCTTAGACCGGCTCTTGATATTCCACGGTAGTAGTGATCGCCTTCTACTGTCTGTATTGAGGGATTTGTGAGATTTAACTGAATCTTGATCTGAATCAGAGGGATCACCCACAGACAAAGGCAATGGATTTGCACCAGATGCAATATCTCTGTATAAATCCGACCGCAGAAATCTGGGATAGCAGTCAAACTTCAAGAGGTTGTAAACCTGGCCAAGGGGTAGGTCAAACATTTCGACTGTTGGCTGTGACAAAGCTTTTTCGACTTGACATCTCGCCTAAATACAGAAATAAAGATGTAGTTATGTTCAGAGTTGAGTTAAGAGGCGTTAAGCGGTTCAGACAGTATTATCGAAATTGTTCTTACATTAGCAATTGAAATACAAACAACAGAAACAACTGAAAACAGTACCTGGAAATCCACGTTTACTGGGTCTGTAGCTCCATTTTGCAGAAATCTTTGAAAAATTGTTGATGCTGATGAAATGCGCTGAGACTGGGTCAGTTCCGGGAACGATTGCTTAAAGCGTTGACAAGCGGTGAAGAAGCAAATGTTTTCTGCTGAAAATTCTTGCTGGAGGAAGCTCTGCAAAATATTTAAACGTTTAGTTTATTTCTTCGACCGAATTGGCAACCATGGTTGACTTACTTTCGCTAACTGGTACACAAGAACTCCTTACCGTGAATACATCCAAACCACACGGATCTGCAAGCAACTTCTCGATAGATTCTGCCCAAGCGTCAGTCCTGTTTACTTCCATTTTGGGCTTAGGAGGTTGGGGTACTTTGAACTCCCAAAAATCTTCAACTCCAGCCTCGGACTTCAGTGGCTCCTGCTCAAAAACGGGTAGAAATTTAAATTTCGAGAAACATGCTTTCACGAAAGCACAGTTTCTGTTACATGAGCTTCTGCTGCTAAACCTTTTAAACGCACGACTGGCAGGAGAAGCAAACCTTAGTGAAGCTTGGATCGGATTTGAGATGTTATAAAGAAGTTTCTCAGGCCAGAAACTTGAAACTTCAGGATGATTTTCTACATATTATTCGTGCTTCCCTACTTGGGTAAAAGTAAAATATATGTTTCAGGGACAACCCACCTGTCGGTATTAAATTCAACGTAGCCAACACATAAAGAAACTTAATCTGCTATTCTGCTGTGATTCTATCTCGCTTTTCAGAAACGTGAAATTCATG
The DNA here is from genome assembly GCA_009872375.1 of Sminthurides bifidus. Taxonomy (NCBI): domain Eukaryota; kingdom Metazoa; phylum Arthropoda; class Collembola; order Symphypleona; family Sminthurididae; genus Sminthurides; species Sminthurides bifidus. The sequence continues at coordinate 13,124 of VRMD01000642.1, read as the reverse complement.
TTTAAGTACAAAGTGTATGCTCTTAATTTGAAAAGAACTACACGCAAGTTTTGATTTTAATTTTTGAGATTTAAAAAAATAACGTACTACCCAATTTTGCCATTTTAGCTTCCCCAAAGTAGCCTCTCCGATATCAAGTTACGCCATTTTTACTACACCTAGGAATTCTTTACTGCTCTTTTGTGCACTGAAAATGTACGATGGAGTGTAATGAATTCGTGTCTCTCAAAGACCACAGAAAGCAATAGTAAACGGTTAGAAAACAAATACTCTGAATGATAGAATTCTACCATACAGTATAGCATATCTTGAGTGGCGTATCTCCATTTGGTGCTAGAAGATAAGTCTCGTTACTTCTTCAATGAAGAATGCGTTTGATACTGATAAAATACTAAGTTCATTCATTCTGCAGTTGAAGCATTTCTTCATGTAAAGGAGTTTGCATACTTAAAAACTGCTTACTCAGGAAGACAAGTTACACGCTGCATTGCAGTCATTGTAAACTATAGCTAAGGTTGGTGGCAGCCTTACGCAAGGTAAATCTAACACTAGGAACTGTTTCCTAGAAACTAAACATGAAAATAAACGCTCAATAGTAGTTAAAGGATCAGAAAGTTCTTAAGCGATGAGACTTAATAGTAACTGCGAAAAATTTGTCTGTCCTGTTCCAGTATCATCATCACAAGATTATGTTGTCTAATCTGAGATAGTGTATAGCAAAACTAGTGGATTTTTTTGATGAATTGTAATGCCCCTAACTTTGATTGGCAGTTCGAGATCAGGTTTACGAACCATTGATTTGCCTTACCTTGTTTAAAGTTGGCGTTGACGACCCCAAATAGGTTTTCGGCTCTAGCGGTTGTTCAATGTGATGCTCAGGTGAACACAAGTTATCCAAGCTGCGAGTGCCAATCCGACACAGTCCAGATCTTTGAGGCAAAGGGCTGCTATTGGCAATAGGAATTGGAGGTTTTTCTGCAGATATAGTAGGAGAGATGCGGGTCATCCGTTCCATACTGCTTCGCTTGTCGCGTACTCTCGGTGGTGTCACTAAAACAGAAACCTCAATGTGCTGAGGTAGCTGGAAGGACGAGGTTGCTGACGTACTTGCTGACCTGGGATTAAGGCTTAGTCTAGATTTTGAGGTTTTGGCATTTTTCCTAGGACTTCTTGTACACGTAAAACCACTGGATCCAGCTTCGCTCAGGTCACGACGTATATCCAAAGCATTTCTCAGCGAGTTCGAATTTGATTCGAAGGTAGGATAGCCGCCATCGAAGTTTTCCGTAAGAAAACAAGATGGGTTAGACACAGCACCAGAGTCCCTCGATCTGCTAGACTTAATCGTGTGGATATTTTGTTTTGAAGTTGAAGAACCGCTGCAACCATTTAAAAACTGTTGGGATTTGCTGCAATGTCCTGAACCTGGTAAACTTTTTCGGTGGGAAACAGGAAACCTTTTTCTTGGTATAGGTGACCGCCTTGCATGTCGTAACTCATGCGATAAAGATAGTTCGTCTTCAACTATGTCATATATTCTGGCACTTGTCCTATCGCTATCGTCACGGAAACCAATTCCAGAGTCACTATTACTAGAATTAGTACTCTCAAGTCTATTAGAAGCTTCACTAGGAGAACGTTGTTGAGAATCTTCTGCAGAGCGGTGTAAACGGAGAATAGAGTTCAGAATTGAATCTGCTGTGGCTGGGAATTCAGCACACTCTTGCAGACCTAGGACTTGTCCATTTCTCGGAACTTGCAAGGGAGAACACTGTATTCCGAAAGCACGCGCACGCCTTAAATGCTCCTGGTGGCTTATTAATTTTGGCTCCACCATAAACACATGGCACGATGAATTTGAATTATGTCCATTACACGTAACCAAGCCGAAGAACCGACGATCGTCACTACATGCACCACAAAACGCTATAATACTGGAAGAGTAGAAAGCCAAAGGCGGAGCATTTTGCACATTCTGGCTCGAACCAAACAAACTGACTCCGTTTGACTCAATCTTCAGTAATACGATGCTCCGTACCTAGAAATTTGAAACCAAAGCTATTTGCAATTACGAACAATTAAGCGGTACTCAAGACTATGGAATGGTGTGCAGAAGGAATGATGGCTACAATATTTAAACATGTTTATATCGTAAGCATGAAGAAAGCTCGTCTGCACTATTTGCAATAAGTGATGCTACTCCATGCCAATATTGGATACTATGGCTATTATGCAGAAATACTGACACTGTAGGCACGTCACTAGCCCTCGCATATCTTTTATCACTCATAAGTGTAATCAGGCACTACAAATGATAAACTCTCGAATAGTTTACACACGTGACGTAATTATAGCACATGTAAAAAGGAAACAACGTTTATCTCACCCTTTTCTCCATCCTGAGTCGTCGAACACAGGCGGTGAGAGCTTGTAATCTTCGTTTTTCCTCTATTTCCGGTAACTCAACAGAGCCAATATAACCCACTACAGCTTGGTAAGCAGTCACGGCTTGATCCAGGCATTCCAACCCCAGGCTATTTGTACTTCTTGTACAGGGACTTCCCTTCCTTAACCCCGTATGATTGTGCGACCTACCGCTGCTTCCAGTGCCATTTTGCGAATTGAATCTGTCACTGCTTCCAACACTACTAGCACAGTCATGAAGGCCGATATTTGATGCACTATCAAAGTCTCCATCCATGTTGGGGAAAACACGTATCATATCTAGATCATGATTGTTTCCGTTCATGTGACTATTCTTGCTGCCTAATATCGTTCGAGGTTTCCTCAAAGGCGTGACCATTCTCTCACTGTTGAACATTACAGGTGAGCGAGGCACCCTCCTAGGAGCAGGTACAAGTTGGTCCCAAGACGAATATCGAGATGTTGGTGACCCTGCAGATTCTGCGCTGCGATAACTCCCATGACAACTCTTGTCAACAGACACCCCATCCAGTTTTCCATTAGAAGAAATTTTCTTTCCAATCGCTCCTTTGCTCAAGGCGCGCGGCCGATGAGGATACTTTGGCCGAGACTGATGTCCCTATTAAGAATACCAGTCAGTCACAATTAAAACACCGAGTCTCTACAATCCCAAGATTTATTACTACAGCTACTTTGGATTTCAGCCCGAAAATGCTAAAATGCTTATCAAGTGACTTACTTGTAACCCCTCATCTTCAGAGCTCTCACTGAAGTAAGAATCGGCCACGTGCAATCGTAGCAATCCTGTGCAGGATCCAATAAGGCGCACGACCTCATCATGTGCCAAGTGTGAAACATCCTTGTTGTTGACACCCACTAAGCAATTACCAGGTCGCAAATTTGCCCTTTCTGCCGGGCTCCCTTCCACAATGCATCGTAGCAAGCACGGCTTCTGGCCGGAAATCGTGAACCCGTAGCCTCCACTTCCGCGCACTAGTTCCACAACTCGGATGCTGCTGCGGTTCAGCCCGTTCAATGCCGACCCGGGTACGCCATTCGTTGGCGTATTGCGTTTCTTCCGACGCCTCAAAGCGTGAGCTGGCCCAGGCGACGGCGTGCTGGGAATGTCCATGACTCTCTAAGACATTTGTCTAACTGCCAAGTCTTGCACTAATCCTCTTCAACCCTGCCTCAATCCTTCTCCAGTGCACTCAAGCGACAACTTTTAGCACATATTCGCAACCTTCCCACAATCCAGCTCATAGTTTTCAGCACAATTTTCCGGTCTGGTGCACGCACGTTACTGAGCACATGTCTCACGTAGTGAGGTTTACATCAACACAGCACAAGCACAGCAGTTCTCCACGTTCGGGATAAGCTATCTTGTCGCATTCAACATTCAGTTCGTAGTTTTCCTCCGGGACACAATCCCTTTTATCTGCAATATAACAGAAACAGAAGCACATTAACGGACGAATGGCCTGGCATTCCATGTAAATAACACATTCGCCGTAACCTTGTGACAAAGCCTTGCACATGTTTAACGTAATTTCCAATTGAACAATTCACTATCAAATGCTTTTAATTCAAAGCAGTACCAGACATTGTGAATGCTTTGACTGTTTGAATATCACATGAAAACGATTCTATCCACCATGTGCGAAACCCAGACCGCAAGACGATGTTACAATATATATGTGAAGCTAGAATTTCTCAATCGAATTGATGTTTTATCTTACAGGCTGACTGATCATTACAGAAAAGCCAATTAAGATCAGGCATTTAATTTAATGACACACACAACTTTTTTCCAATTCGCAAGGCCACTCTTGTCACGAACATGAATCAGTATTAATAGTGAGAAAATGTTGATAACAAGCGGTTTTTCATACCCGTCAAGACTGAACTGAACTACTAATAAGTGTATTAAATTCACTTACCTGGTTTTTAAATTAATTACAATTATAAATTTGACACTCCTGAACAAACACAAACCAACCACCCACGAAAGGAACGTACAAATTTAATTAAATCTTTATAACTTTCATTCTGCCATTCGTGTTTCTCTCAAGCACACACGCAACAAGTGCTCTGTCATGAGGACGCAATCTTGATCGCTAACGTCGCAGGCTGTTTGAATGCTTCTTCCAATATAGGAAGACGACCAGAGGGATGAAGATGAAATTCCAACAATTTTTCAGTTTTCCCTTCAACTTTTACCCATGTTATTCTAACGAGGAGTGATGCACTTTAACTCTCGTGTATGGCGATGATCGAACCTTCAGGAGCAACTTTTGTAACAGTCAAAGTGAGAGGGCCCGAGAAACACGGCAGAGATACATATGCGAGAGATCCAGCGCATTAATCTTCAGCCCAAAGGGAACATACGGCTTGGACGTTATCATTGGAATACATAGGGGATCAGAGCGGAGCACCACAACAATGCAGCCTCGCATAGTCATATGGCGTACGGTACTCTGCAGCACGGAGAGAGAGAGCATGTTGTAACCCAGGATATGAGCTAGTCCCTCACCGTCTCTGCCAGCAGAAAACCCGTAAAGGACGGAGCTAAAGAACGCAACGGAGGGTCCCTTCTCTTTACTCCGACAATCGTCAGCCCTTTAACATTCCTCCTCCTGCTTTTGCCCGTTGGCGTTGCGACGCAACGCCACGGTCCTCAGCATCTTCCTCTCCACTACTTTACTCTAGCAAGATGATCAACTGACAATACACCTTCGCTCGCTTGGATGGCAGACAAAGTTCTGTGAGGGTAGCAGTAACACCTGATAAAAGACATGTTCCATTGCTGCTAGTCCCTCACCGTCTCTGCCGGCAGAAAACCCGTAAAGGACGCAGCTAAAGAACGCAACGGAGGGTCCCTTCTCTTTACTCCGACAATCGTCAGCCCTTTAACATTCCTCCTCCTGCTTTTGCCCGTTGGCGTTGCGTCGCAACGCCAAGGTCCTCCGCATCTTCCTCTCCATTACTTTATTCAAGCAAGATGATCAACTGACAATACACCTTCGCTCGCTTGGATGGCAGACAAAGTTCTGTGAGGGTAGCAGTAACACCTGATAAAAGACATGTTCCATTGCACAACGTCTTCACCTTACCTATGAACCATAACCAAGGAATGAAAGGTTGGTTGCCATCAGCCAGAGGCAAGTGCTTCGTCAGTATCAGTATGAGAAGAACATGTCTTTAACCTGCGAGTGCCCAGGTCTGTGAGGCACAACAACAACGTCGGATGAACAATGAGTTTGCATCCGAACGTTCTGCGAAGGAATTTCACCCCCTCTCAATCTTCTTTATGCAATAACGATATTATTACTTTCCAAATATGAGGAGATGAGATGATGTCGGCAAGCCTCGTGTGTCCATATATTGTTCACACGCCAGAGGGTTTGTTGCAGTCACTTGTCGCCTTGGTAACCAGGAATTCCTACTTTACTCTTACTTCTCAGGATGCAATCATCTTCCCAGGTGAATCTTTGACCTCATCTTCCTCCTAAGCGCTTCTTCTTCCAATCCACCCGTATTGCCTTCTGAAGCGAAAGTNATTGCCTTCTGAAGCGAAAGTAATAAGATGCCGAGACGCTGCGCTTGGCGTTCATAACGCTTGCGGCACGTCACGTTCCCCACGACGCTCACGAGTAGGTGCCACGAGGTTACAGCCACAATTCACTACGCAGGGACAAGACTACGGGTCCTCCATACGCCACTTGATGTGCATGGCCATTTATACAGCTCAAGCGACTGTTCAATCAATGGGGAATATTCTTTTATTTGGGTGTTTTTATTATTTCAAAATTACTCATCTGACACTTGTCTCGCAAGATTTTTGTCTACTTACTCTTTGCGTAATGCTGCATATCTACATAGATATTTTACGTATTTGTTTATGACATGAGCTTGAATACGGGCGAGAGAAGCCTGATTTCTGCATTGGAGGTTGTTAAAACGTGGGTCCTTCCTTTTTGAGACATGAAATGTTGCAAACAATTCATTTTGCGTTGGTCCATCAATCCTTTTGCGCGATAATGGCGTCGAACTAGGGCTATGGCTTGTGCCAAACTGGAAGGAATGATGGATTGAATCATGGTATTTGAGCTGTGACCGTGGCAATTGCTCAGAGTAGTGGCAATGCCTCTGTGCAATCACGTATAAAGAGGGCTAGGAGGTCATCCGATTCGTCGGACTTATGGGAGTGGTCGTTGGCAAAATGCATGGCTGAGTGCTGGGTATGGGAAACTTGCGTTAAGCTTTGTGGAAGCCGCATTTGATCATGGTTGTCTAATTGCCTCCCGATTTTCTACTTCGATGGTAACCAAGTAGCTTTCCAGGAGACGCCTGTAGTCCATGATAATGGGGTAATACTGCCGCAGGATTTCCTCTTGACGCTGGTGGGCCCGCATGGCGTTGTCGTATGCCTCCTCTCCGTTGTCAAAGGCTGGGGAAAATTGTAATAGAATGTCATTGGGTTGACGAGTTCTGCTGACGTGATTTACATTCTGAGAGGACTCTTTCTCTTCAAGTCGTGAGAGGGGCCAGTGATTGTTGTTGGGCTGTTCTCTGCATGGTGCCGAAGACGCGACAGGGTTTTGGAAAAACTCGTTGCTTTCAAGCACCTGTTCGTGCCTTACGTTTGCAGAAAGTTTTTCTGCCGCTTCCGCTGATGCTAATTCTTGATACTCTTTGTGCAGATCCGCTTGAATCCGTTCCAGTTCAGTGTACAAGCGACTCAGCTTTTGTGAGGCACCTTGGGAATGGTTTTGTAACAAATGCTGATGATGAGACTGCAAAGCCTTCAACTTTGCTAAGTAAGTCTTCTTCAGCTGCTTAATTGCTTCATCTTTTCTTGCCTGTTCTAGCCGTTTCTCTTCCAGCTTGGCTTGCAAGTAGTGATTTTGTCTAGCTAATTTAGCGTTCAGGCTCTCTGTTGCCCTTCGCGTCACCTTTTCTTGCTCCAGTTCAGACTTGAGAACTTGACGAATAAACTTTCGCACGTTTTTCCACTGCATTTCATTGTTCCCTTGAAACTGCTTCATTAACTTTGACACGTCATCTGCACCAAAGTGCAGTTCACACCTGTGAGGATGATGTTCAGCTACTGTCTGATGGTCCTGTGGTCCTCGGCGATCTGAGGAGCGTAACCTTAAGCGTCTGTCGCGGCTAGTTTTACCGGGCATTATTGCCGTAAAGTCGACGTTGGTAGCTTTTCTCCGATTTGCTTCACATGTGCTTGTGGTAGGTTTATGCTTTTCCTGAGCTGGCATAGATTTGGCCTTCTTAATACGTTTAGTAGCTTCTTCATTCGTCACCACGGTCGTCAGAGATGTAGAAGCTGTTGAAAAGACCACACTTGTTTTAGGAGTGATAAAAAAGTTGACGAGATAAGGTCAACTTCATGAACTAGTTCAACTATTCAAACTTTAAACTCACCTTTACTCGAACTTTCACCTGCGCCAGGTGACATTCTTGCAACACTCGTTTGTGAGACGGGGGAAAGCTGGTTGTCTTCTTGGTCGTCTGTAGTATTCAATCTAATAGTCTTTTTATTTACTGAAATCTTTCTGCCTACGAACCGGTCGCATTGATCTAGTGCTTGGTTGGCGTCTTGAAGCGCCGACAGGACAAACAGAATCTTCTGTTCTAATTCAGCCGCATTTCCAGCTTGAAGAGCCTGTGACATTTAAGGGAATGAATGCATGAGTGATTAGGCTTGTTTGAAGGACGTGCTAGAAAGTATCTGGTGAAAAATTACAGAATATCAATGAATTTAACTGTACCTGCTGACTAAAGGAAGAGGGATCCAAGTTGTCCATCGTGATCTACTTGTATTCCTTTCACTATGATGACATCAAACTTTTTTGGCCATAATGGCAAGCAAGAGCACCATGAAGCCGAACTCTAGGGAGTACTAAGCATGCTTTCCGATTGTTTTCCTAATCCGTTGCTAAGTACCAGGGTAGAACTGTATGCAGGAACCCGGTTCGCGGAAGCGATTGCACAGGTACACACAGGTGCGATTTTGGTGGACGGTAGATCTCATCTGAATGTTGAATGCTCTATGCTCAGGAGTTTCGTAAGCTTAGTTTAACCGTGTTTCCTCAACTTAGGAAAGGGTTGCATTTTACCTCTGGCCTTGCGGATGTCCATAGATTGTCATACTTGATATGTGGAATGATGTAATAATGCTATTGGGCATGATTCAGTTGCATTAGACCGGTTGGTTCTGGTTTATTAAACGAAATAGGCGTCAAAATAAAATCTGTCAGCCAACGTGGAGTCTCAATAATTTACCTGACGTCTACAGAACTAGAAATACAAGGATTGTTGCTCTTGTACAGTTCGAACGATTTTTATCATATAAATAATATAAAATAGTTACATCTTCTGTAAGCATGTTGGCATGAACATGAACCTATCCGAAAGTAGAATGACATTCAACTCTCCAAAAATGTAAACAGCAGTTTACTCACGTCTGCTCTTGCAGTAATGACGTAACTGTCTTTGTCACTTGCCTATCATATTACAGCTCTTGAATGTTAATAAGATTCAGTAGTTGCGATATGACAATCATGATTACAACCAAGGTATTGTTAAACGAGCAATCCTGATCGAAACAGTAAGCCTTAATTTTGGCCGAAACAACAGATCATAGTGCCATCCGTCAGGTAGTGCCGGCACTGGTAAAACGCATAACAAATATGCAGGTAGGATTTCGATTAAGGAACTAGGTAATACTTTAGGAAACCTCTGGAGATTTTGAAAACCCAGTCTCCAGACTTAAATTAATTAGAAGAAAAGTTTGGCTATTACCTGTAACAAAGTACTGGTAAAAACTTGCAAATACCATTACAGCGGTTGATTGACATGAAAAAATTTGCAAGTGCGATTAGCTTGCTCACACGCATTTACCTTAACAATAATAACAGGATTTTCTGTAATCATAAGTTTGATACCTATCAAATGGGTGGTTGGTTCTATCGAAAACTTACACGATAGAGTTTTTGTCACGCTGTACGAAAATTTGCGCCAATTTCACATACGATCCTTACAAACAGTACAATTACATTAAGCTACTGGTCTACCATCCGATTTTGGCTACTGTGTATTATCATACTAAGGATTCGCTCGACACAACAAAACTACTAATAATAAAATTGCTTCACTTGATAAAAACTGAGATACTTTCCATGAGACCCAAAACACTTCTTCACTACCAGAAAACCCCTTACTTTTCAAGTCACATATTCAATGGTAGAAAACATCTACTGGTTCATGAACAGCTTAAGTAGACATTATTTAACTAACTATCACCATTAATGCAGGACTAAATGGAATAAAACTTCTCATACACTACCATGATTAGTGTAAGTAAAAAGCACAACACTTGAACTTAATTCCGAACAATAAAAAAAAAGCGATTTTGAAACTTTCAAGTTCTTTTCACGAATGTGCTGACTTTCTCCTTACAGTTAAGTTCCAGTTACAATTGTCCGACAACGTTCCTGTACGCTGATGAATTATATAACCCACCGACTCAACATGTCCCTTCTCTAACCTGAATAAAACTACTTCTGACTGCTAGCTTACTGGCTTACTGCTGGTGATTTTTTATCGCTATCTTGAGAGGTAGGAGTGTTTCCGTGCGGTGGTCTGTCTTGTGGAGGAGCCCAAGAGTTGGCTCCAGTAGGAGGAAGTGGAGATCCGGCACCAAATGCTTCTGAATCCAGTGCTGCAGCGGCATCGTACTGACTATTTTCAAGCCTAGTGATGAGCCGCTCATCTTCGTCACCACATTCTCCACCCATTAGCGAAGGCTCTCCAACAACCATCACGTCTTGAGAAGCTAGCGAAAAGTTAGGACCGGGGGATCGTTTCTTGCTTACCGCAGGTGGCGTACCTCCAGCTGCATTACCTGTTGAGTTCGAATTTGAACCTTTTCTCTTACGCCGCTTAGACTGAGGTCTTGCAGCTTCTGTAATACAAAAACGAGATAACAATTATTGAAATGATCATTAGCCTATTGAAAAAGGTGCAGTTCGACTTTGACAGTTTTTTGCCGTACCTGGCGGTGCAACCATCCTTTGCCATTTCTGGAATAACGTTGTCTTGAGGCAATCTCGTGGAGATAGTGCGTACGCCTTATGCCTAGACATTAGCTCTTGCATCGGTTCTAGTATTACACACAACTGAAAAACCAAAGTAGCAGTTACGTCAATATCCTCCTCGATAGGAATCGAATGTCGACTTGTTACAATTATCACTCCTAAAACATTGTGATAACTCCAATAGCATTTACTTACCCTAAGATAGTGGAGGGTAGAGGGTAGTAGTCCTTGTCGAGTAATATTTTTGGAAAGTTGCTCTATTGTACTTGCAGGATCTTGTTGCTGAGCATGCATCGCTATCGTACTCCGCAAAACTAGCTCTTTTGCCGTTCTAACCGCAAAATGCCATGACTTCATTCGCATTAGATCGTCGTACGTGAATTCTAATATCAACTTTCCTTCCGTACACACCTAAAATTAAAGAGTGGTGACGTTAAAATTCGTCCCAACGCAAGGCAAGGTAAGATTGAAAGGAAGGCCAGATCGTTAGACATACCTGAGTGAACATTCCCGGTTTACCATGAACAGTTATCATAGTACACTGGTCACAGTCTAAAGTGATACTGGTATTATGGAAAGATTCTTTTGGATGTTTCATATTGTACGATAATTCAGTGACACCGCCCTCGAAAATACTCCGAAAATAACGAGGAATCAATGTCCTTCCGATTGCTATTAAATTCAAAACAATATGAGTTTCTTACTTCAGTATCCACAATTTCAGTAAACCACAATATACTGTGGTTTCCTTCAAAATTTGATTTTTGCTGTACTACCAAAAAGAAAATCAGACTCACTGTAACGTTTGAGACCATCTTCCAGACAAAATGTTAGTGTTAATGTAGCATCGTCTTCAAAAAATTCGTTAGCGAAAGCATCCCACCATAAATTATCACTGTCTTCGGTACGTTGTGATAACCGCTTGTTTAGCTCATAAATACGGTAATCCGGTTGCCCAAAGTACGACGCAGCTCTTCGGGGAATGGGCATAGGTCTGTGAATATCAAAATTGAGTTTACAGCATGTTCAACCTGTCAAATCATTTTTGAATTTAGATGGTTTACTTCGCGTTTCCTGCTGTCGTTGAACTACTAACCTGTAGTATGAGGATGGTGGACCATTAACTGAAGGCCCGCAGTAGTAGGGATCTGGATTATTACAATGACCAGGAGGGCCGGGGCCACCGGGACCATTTGGACCTGGCACGAGAGGCATTCTCTGAGGTGGTTCGCCCATGTTAGGAGGTCCCATACTATGATGAGGACCGTTTTGCATCGGTCCATGAGGATGGGGATGAGGATGGGGATGCATGCTATTTGGTCCTGGCATTCCAGGAGGGGGCGGACCAGGAGGGCCTACATTACCCCCCATAATTGGACCTGGACCCATCGAGCCGGGCGGCATGCCACACGGGGGCGAGCCAGTGCTGTAAGGATAGTCCAGACATCAGTTAATCACAATTTACGACCATACCGCAAATCTTAGGAGCAACATTTGTCATTTGTCCAGATATTACATACAAAAAACCCAATATTTGGAGCGGATTTCATAATTCAAGACAGCAGCAGAAGAATAACTTGGCCACTGTATTAGTGAGCAAAAAGCCCAATTTCTTGTTCTATAAGTATGATTGTTACAAATATGAATGAAAACTTGTTAACCTCATTAAGCGCATCATCCGGACGTTATTTTCTATACGTTGCGATTCGACTTAAGGATCCTTATGGACAATCGTTTCTTTCAGGAATATTTCTAGTTCAATAAAAATCATTCATCATCAATTAGTGTCACAGAAATAATGATGACGCGTATTCCACATCATGAAATAGAAACTTCAGCAAATACTGTACCATTTAGCAACACAAGTATCCGCTCATCCTAACTACATCTTCTCCAATATTTAAAACCAACCATGTAAAGTTAATTCATTTTAGCTGCATAATCATTAACCACATCAAGCATCGAGCTCATTTGCCAATTTGGAATAGATTCAAAGAGAAACAATCTGCTTAATGCATTTTGACAGCTTTCAACAGCAGAACGTGACTTCATCAAGAGACTCTTCAAACTATAACTAACACAACTCAAGAGGATAATGAGAAATTGTAAAATCTGATTTGAAAGCCAAACAAATTGCACTAGTACAGGTAATTAACATAATCTGTGCGTGAGGGACAAATTCGATCTTGAAGCTTGAATTCTTTCTTTCAAAACACAGGTGACACGCCAAGTTTGCTTTATGGAACGCTACAAGTGATTTGAATAAACTTTCTTACCCAAACTGCGCAGCTGACATGTCTCACTGGCAAGGCCTTTAACGTTTGCAGAATACGTCGTCACGACCAAATTGAAATTTGAGAGGTAAAAATAAATTAACTGTTAAACTTCTACATTTTGCACCTGTACTAATTCTAGCGACATTTTTCATTGCTACATATAATTGTGCATTCTCTCCCTCGGAATATACGCTGCCAACACCGGTTGGCGCCATCAAGGGGACTTTTGGTAAACTCCACGCACTATATCACGTGACGTACAAACCAACCTTCCAACAGCAGCGATGTTGCCGCTTTGCTCTATAAT
>VRMD01000641.1:0-23362 GCA_009872375.1 Sminthurides bifidus | reverse complement strand
TCCGAACGCCATACATTAAGATAGGTTGTCGAAATAGAAAGTGGATAACCACTACAAACCTTTTCTCACCTCGGTAATACTCGCCATCATCGACTCCAATTACTTAGCTTTTGGTCTCCTCATTCTTTTGTCCTCTTCTCTTCCTAACCTCAACAATTTTCCTGCTAATTACGCAGGCACCGAGCTTATAGTCTTTAGCAAGTCAAGACAATTACAATAATGACAGTGACTGACTCGTCGAGAAAATCCGCTTGAACCTAAATTCATGCTTGACCCTTTCGTATTGGTATTGCAGACAATCAACAGCTTGAGATTAAGCCTAATTTTCCAACGTGTGCTTGATCAGTTTCGGGACAATTTTTCACCCGCATTGCACATGGAAAGGTAGGAGTCGCTGAGGAAAGAAGAAGGGGACCAAGATAAAAATAGGCGTAGACGTTATGCAACTCTGTCGGGAGAACAATTGTCATATCACCTGTAGAAGAGGGGTTGCGTCCCTGTAGTGCACTCGGGCCAGAGACACAGGCAGGTTCAGGGCACATGAATGAAACCTCGGAAAGGATGCTGTGAAAGCTCTCATTGTTTGAGATATAAAAGTAATTTGAGTTTGCTCTCCAAATATGGCCATGCGTGCTTATGAAAAGAAAGCCTTTCAACCACAGTATTTCACACGTACTCACGTGAACCAATGAGCAGCTTCACATAGGTGGTCCTTCAGTTCTTAATCTTCTTTTTTTCCTCTGTGTCTCTTGTCTCTTCATCGCCCTTCTATCTGAAAACACTGCTATTCATCCACCACAATGCTGTTTTAGTTCATCAGCCGACCGGACTTTGCCGGATTGGAAAGCTCTTGAGTTGAAAAAAGTTCCGATATTCAATGCGTAGGGTAGGGGATTGCAAACCACAACTTCTTTTCCAACCTTGCTGTACTGTAGCACAAGGGTTTTGTGGCATTTCGGTGAGAACGGCGTTTGCATAAATTATGTGCATCTTCGAAAACGAATGTCACCGGAGATTTATTGATTTTGGATCTGGAAAAAGCCCATTGTTCCGCATTAACGAACCCGAGTATGCAGGTGATTGTAACGGGCGTCAGGACTCGGACGCTAATCAAGTCAACGTGAGCACCCAGTGTGACCACGACCACAGAATACCGACTCTTTCTAACGGTGAAAGCGTAAGCTTGAGTTTACGTCAACAAGACTCGATGCGAAAATTGAGCCACCATTTGCATTCTCGTATCACATACTTTGTAAGTTTAAAGATGATAATTAAAAGGTACTGACTCGTGGCCTGGACTAATTTATGCGAAGCTTAAGAATCGAGAAATGGCAGCAGATATGACTTGTCTATTGGCCTTTAAGAGATATGGGTACATTAATGGAATTTCAGCTAATGATTTGTTCCGGAATTCCCAAGTTGGACATGAAACAACATCTTCTCTGACTACGGAAAGCAGATGAATTATTTTCAAGCGGCGAATGGCGATTCTTTACCTTTGCAATGAATAATGATGATGAAGTTTGAGATGATAATATGTGCTACTAGTTTTCTCCCATTCAGTTCTAAATTAATTGCTTCTGTTTCTCCTCCTCGGCTTTTAGTAGTTTGTCTTATGCTGCTCTCAAGGCACTCGCTCCGTCAACTCACTCTGTGCTCACATCCTTTGTTTTGCATCTAAGCTAATTCACAGTTCAAAGAAATAGGATGAATGATCGTCCTGTTTGTCAGACTGAGCGCTCTCCGTACAAGATTTATGCAACCGGGCCGGTTTCAAATGAGTTGCCTGTCTTTGTGTCTCGAACAAGTTGCTTTTTGATTACAGTTGTTCATTCATACAAACAACTTTGGCGATCGCTGCGACGCACACCAGCTTCTCACTTAAGCAGCTACAACCAAGGCTTCTTGAGCTTCAAATTTTGAGAACGAGTTGTGTGTAAAGCCGTTCCGTCACACAACTCACCGAGACTGCTACCCATCTTGAGTCTTGAGCATTTAAAAGACGACATTTCGTATTCATGGGTGCAGAAAAACTAAATGGATTTGTTATGTACGTTGTAAAAATTAGTTGCCTGCCAAGCGCAAATTCAGTCTTGCTCTACAAGTCTCGAAGAAGCCTTCGTCTAGTGTCATTTCCTTGCCTCCGCTCCTCTTTCCTGTAATTAGTGCAGACGTGTTTTTGCCTACTGGGTCTACTCATTTGCCACTGTTGGGCACTAAAAAAAAGTTTTCTGTTTTTTGTTCTGTTCGGTATCATTAGACTATCAACAATAGATTCATAAGTATTTTGGTTCGAAACTTACTCTGATGATGACCCTCTGGAGGCTGTTCATACTAGTTGAAACGTAGTTTGAGATGAATGAAGCTAGCCATACCTATTTGGAGCACTGACTGCGAATGAACTTTTGAATTTCTTTCTCCAGTACTAACTAAAAGTTGATACTTGGATTTTTATGGTTATTTGCCTCTAATTAACTCAGGGTCGGTGTTTCTAGACCTTTTTTTATTCCCTACGACATTCATGGAACCTTAGCACTGAGTTGTGTCCCTCGTCGGAATCAAAAATGAAGCAAAGTGCAGTAACTTGTTCACTGACACGTTCCTTGCTATTAAATGTGATTAACTGGACTCGAAAAGAGCGAGTTTGACAATAGTCGGTTCGAATAGCTCAAGACGTCGAAAGAACCACGGTACAAGGCACCTCAAAAGTCATTCGTGACATAGACTTTGATTGCCGCACGCGTGATTTGAGCCATGGAAAGCAAGCCGGCACTTGCTGTTTCAAGCTACTGGTCTTGTAATATCCCTAATTATTTGTTCGGCGGGGAACTGAAGCACAAAACAACCAAGAAAGACTTGAAGAAAAAAATATGTCCACATCTACAAGACCTAGCACCGCATCCAAGTCCTCGAACCCCTTTTTTCCAGACACAGCAAACAAGCAGTGGAACGACACCAATGCGACAATTCTCTCTTCAATTAGTAATTGTGTCGCTCTGCACGACCGAAGTTTCTCCTTTCCGTAGATCCAGCCTCAGAGTACTACAATAACCGCTGAGGATTTTCTCAAGAGGTGTACGCAAACAATTAGACTTAATTAAGATTCCTACCCGGTGTTAATGTAGTAATTTCCTTCCTATTAGCGCCACTTAGGTGCGACTTGAAATCTGTTTGGGATTTTATTTCTCGTTACGGCGACGAGAACGATGACTTGAATCTAGTCTGATGAAGGTAACAAGGGTTTGAGCCCTAAACGAGATCAAATGCTAGGCCATTGAGGCATATTACAAGTCCATTACTTTTCAGCAAGCACATACCTAGAGCATGTTGTAAATACGCATTGTCATACTTTCACAGTTGATTGATCAAAAACAAGGGGCGACCCCCAGTTTACATGCTATTTTGACCTCGGAGTCCCCTCCTCCCTGCGTAAAGAATAACAAGTACATCATGTTACGCGTCCAACTGCCTCAAACAATAGCCTATTAGCGTTCCATATTCCGGGACCTGGGCCAGAAGAATTTTTTCTCCTCTTCTGTATTTACAGCTATTTAGACAGATTTATATGGTCAGTGTCTTCATCAGACATTTGTTACAAAAACATGAAAGATAACGTGACAAACAATGGCTCGGAGCAAATCGCAAGGGGTCAAAAATCCGACCTCGCAAATCCTCGGAAAAGTGCGGGTGAACGGATGCCCCGCTGCATCGCCGACAAGGAAAGAGCTATAGACTCCGGACTTGCTCCATTCGATTTCTCGTCATCGAATTAGACAAAATGGCTGGGTTTGGAGCAAATCCGGCGGGTTTCTCTACCAAGATCTCATGAATAATAATCCTTAGTTTTTTCCAGTATATAGTATCACTTACTGTGTTTGATTTCCCGACTTACCTTATTATTTGTTCCATACAAATGGACCGCTCATCAGTAACAAAAGTTTCCGTTCGGAAATAGCAGATTATAAGAAACTTAATACTCTATACTTTACCTGCCGTGTTTCTTTTGCCAGACCTACCGGTCGGTGCATTTCTTTGACAGATCATGAGTTACTGCATTTTCTGGAATGAATCCGGCTTCGAGGCTCTCGCAACACCGCGTCGATCGTCGCCACAAGAAATTCACAGTCACATCCATTCAATTCGATACCATTTAGCTATTGATCAGTCCATTAATTCTGACGCCGTTTATCCTATGCCTAATTGAATTTTCACCAGCATTACCTCGAATTAATTCAGTTCAGCGTTAAAGATTATCAGCTTATACAACACAGCTCCAGCTCTCCCCTTGTACAAAGCATAAGCAAGCTACTGCACATGCATGCTTTTGCAAGTATTTCTGTTCTTTAACTGGAATCGTATCCGCAAACCGATTCACTGAGCCGTTAACCTAGTCTAAACTTACAGTGTTGAAACTGAAACGTGATTAATGATTTGCACAAAAGCTCATTCTTATTCTTAACGCCAGGTTAACAATGTCTGTGACCTTGAAACTATCCTTACACAAACGATTAACAGCGGACCTCATCATTTAAGTCTTTGCAGTAACCATGGATAAGTTGCCTTGCAGTAGGGTTGTGAGTAAATGAAGGTATAGTTTAGATACAGCAGTTTGAGCCCCTTAATGACACTTAGGTGCTCGGCACAGTTCGGAGTTGAGACGATCATATCTCAGCGGGTAGGGAATTTTCAGTTTTCCCTTTTCGCTTAATAAGATTACAGTAGATTAAGCGAGAGATTATGCATGCATGAACCCTTTCCTTCACACAAAGATCAAGATGAACGGTTAATGCAGTCAAGGGCGCCGCAAACCGCGGCTCTTGTCAAGAGCGACCTCATCACTGCGCCATTATATTTGATAAATAGTAGTCTGAAATTAATTTTACCTTTCTTGATTCCTTCAGACTCAATGCTGTGAACTCCAACTACCAGCGGCAGAAAAACGTAAAGTGTGAGAGAGACAGAATAACTACTTCGATTTCGGTAACGTTACCGTTCAAGCAGTGGCAGAGGTCGAATTGAACCTTTGTAACGTTTCTACAAGCTAGCAGTCCTTGCAACAGGGCTGCACTTTTCTTACGCCACATTCTCCCGTTAAGATAGTAGCTCACATTTACAATGCTTTCATTTCATCTATGTAATCCTTGGTTACCCCTTCCTCCCTGACTCGGTCGGTGCAATCGTTTAAGGTTCTTGATCCATCCACACTTGTTCTTTCAGTCACGGATATCAACCTGTCTGCAGAAGCTAGAAAGGTCTTTCTGATTTAAAACTGCATTTTTATTCTTTCACTGCCATGGAAAACTACCCGGGAATCTGTTTGCAATAGGGAAGAAAATGAATTCTCAAGTTTTCCAATCAAGCAATGGTAATTGCAAGCCTAATGGCTCAAATTTTCTGTAGCTATGTGCACTTGGTATCAATTAATCGAGGCAAACACCTGTGAGCATGGATGTCGAGCACTAACAGAGCGTAATTGAGTGTTTTTAGGAGTGATTTGTATTTGATGGATGGTTTGGAGAAGGAATTAGGCTCCCGCTAAGAAAAAGACTAAAGAGGACAATTCATTTAAATGATAACAATAACAATGAGCTCAATCTAAAAGGATTACCTGAACCAGGTGAGGGAGCCCGTGTTCAAAGCTTGCTCTACTTAACATAATCGGTAAGCTGTATTGGTACAACTCACGGCAGTATGAGCAAGGATGACTTGTTCATCTTTTCCTAACAATAGAGCCATTTACCGTCCGCGGGATCCATGCATGTGTTCTGGTGTGGCATGCTTCACGGATTCGTCACTCAATATTTGGGTTCCCTGTGATTTCAAATTAATTTTATAGCTTTTGCTATAGCGTTTTAAATCTTGGCTTTGTAGCAAGAAGCAAATATGCATATTTTGAATGCAATTTTTCAAAAAGCTTACGTTCCTCATGGATGTAAGTATGTAAATATGTATGTAATTATGTAAATATGTATGTAAGTATGTAAATATGAGTTGAAATAGGTACACAGCCGTCATAATTACCAAGGCTCATCAGCGATAACACAAGGAGATAACATTAGGGCATTACTTTCCATGATGTAATGATGCAACAGGTGGGGATGATAGAACACNATATGAGTTGAAATAGGTACACAGCCGTCATAATTACCAAGGCTCATCAGCGATAACACAAGGAGATAACATTAGGGCATTACTTTCCATGATGTAATGATGCAACAGGTGGGGATGATAGAACACAAGGAAAGCGAGAATGATTATAACAATTACAGAACAATGCCATGCAGACTTTATCTTCATGATTCCAAACAGTAGATCACCGAATGATAATGAATGAGATTGGGAGAGGGAAGGGAGAGGAAGAGAGCTTCCAAGTCTCATATATGCTGCAAAGGCCAGTGCATCTCACGGCAGGTCGAAAAGAAAATATCAACATGGTTAAATTCCTCTTTAGTCATTTTCTCTCCGTTTGATGCCCTGTCGAATAATCTTTGACTGATGCAACTACCCGTAGATATCTGAAGGGTGCAATACCGTTCTCGGTTTGGGAACTAGGCCATGGGCAGTGTGTCTGGAAGCCACAGCTCATCCTTCCTGATACTTAATGGCGAGGATCTGAACTTGGGAAATATTGGATGTGAGCCAGGTTGTCTAGATAAGAGATACTAAACGTTTTACTGACGGACGTAACGGGAAAACTCCTACAGAATCATTTGAACTTTTTATACGGGTCCTCACACACCGGTGGGTAATCTGCACCCCGTGGAACAAAATGAGGCAGATGCAACTCTCATCTCCAAATTAGCCTGCGTTTAAGATAACTTGGTAATGTCATTCTCATCCATTTTTTACTGCATTTCACTTGTGCAATATGCGAGATCCGTCTATCTGTAGATGTTTTCTATTATCTGTGGCATTGCACAGTTCTGACGCAATGCTGGCTGAAAATGTACACTTTCTGACACATCCGGACAATCTTCCCCACATGGTATGAATGAGTGGGCTGAAAGTTTGAGTGACGTTAGCGTAAAATAGTACAAATGTATTAGGTAATTACAAGGTAGAATTATCATAAATGGTCATGATTTTTGATAACAGCTCTTGATTGAGTAACTCCATGGAATCCTCAGCAACATGAACTAGCTCCGCCCAAATGCTGCACTCTTAAATTTTCAGATTATCTGTCTGAGACTCTGTTTGAAACTCATCGTGGAACATGTTAGCCTTCACACTGGTACATGATTTTTTACACAACGCGTGCCATACCAGATTTACCTGCTGCCTGGTATTCATTCTTCTCTCCTGCTTTTCTTCTCCCCATGCTCTGGAAAGCATACGCAGACATTAGACTGGATTTAGGGGGCGGATGCGTCCTTGTGACAAGGCTCATCGGTAATAGCAACCAGCTTATGTCAGATGGGAGAATGTGGTCTCGTTCTCCGCTCCCTTGCTCCTGTTGTTTCATTGTTTATAATAAGGATGGGCCATTTATTGATTGACCTGTTAACCTGGAGATCAGCATGACGGCTGGCGAGCGCTGGCACGGGCTTGTGTGCATTCCATCTTGTCACGTCACGGGTCACTAATAGATCCTCCATTATCTAGTATAAACTTGTTATGATTTCCTCCAGTATCTCCCTGCATCAGCTAATAGCTATGGACAAGGCAAGACGCTGTGTTTTGACAGCCATTCGATGGCCAAATTAGAACGAGGATTGTGTACACGCAGCTGCTTTACTTTCGGCAATTGCATTGCTTTTGTCGTGTAAATTTTTATCTCGCTTCTCGCTAATCGCCATAGCTACGTACATCACCAAGAGGAAAAGCCGGTCAAAATCACATTACCCGCTTGTCAGTGGTAGTGAACCTATTCTTATCGACACCTTGTGCAAGATTTTTCCAAACAAAGGGTTATCGACCAGCATCTATAATTGATCCCGCGAGATGCATTTGTCTAGCAATTTAAATTTTTAATCAATCTTTTATCCTCTTGCAAAACATTTTAAAGACAACTACTACAGCTTATCGCTCCTTCATCAACTCGTCAACTTTACGCCCTACATTCTCTACCTAGCTGCATTCTTGGGATACCATGGTAATGATTTGAGAAGGATGAAGATGAAGTGTAAGCTATTGAAAAATGTTCAACTGTCCACATCGTGGTATTAATTGGTGCTATAAACTCAACAATTTTGATCAGTAATTGATTATGAAATGTTACGTTTTACTTTTCCAGCTATGTTTACAAAGAATCAAAGAATCCCTCATATGTTCTCTCTTATGCTTTAACTTCAGCAACTATGATTTAGCTTTGAGCAAGAATTGCCGCACGTGCCGTAATTAAAGGGCTGGAGGTTACCTCCATAATCGACTGAAGAACATCATTGAAATTCGCCATGGCTTTTTACGGATCGCTATCAAAAGCAGAGGAAAAATTCCCCCCGTATTTCGATCTCGCTAGGAATGCGGCCACGAAAGCATTCCGACGGATGCTCTTACAGGATTTCAACTTCGTTGAAGCTGCGCGAAATGAAACTGGCTATTACGACCGAGCTTACCTGGACATCCGGGATTTTCAAAGTATGGGCTGCTCGTCTTTGATTGGGTCCTGGGAAAAACTGGCAAAATTGAACCGCATTTTGTAGAATTGAATCTCAAAAATGAATTGTTAAATTGCCACTTAGCGAAAAACTCATTTGACAACCTCATTTTGGAGAATCCCAATGGGATTGTGAATCCAGCCGCGTATGCAAACAAGCCGACCGTTCAAAAAGTAGCAAGTGATAGTGGCAGCTCTACTGATGACGAAGCCGAGCTGGTGGTTCTTCGAGGAGGTAAAAAGTTGAGCTTGATGTGTTATAGTCATGTGGTAGAGTCTGAAACAAAAATGATTTTTAAGAGATTTGGACAACGGCTGAATGAAGGCGCGAAATCCGCTGTTAATTATGTAGGCCGGAAGTTGGCCAAATCTTCCGAAGATCAACAAAAGTCCTTAAGATTACTGCTTATCTCAGTCTCCCAGTGCTTCTCTTGTCAGAGTTGTACATTATGAAACAACGGCTCATAAGCTCATTACATTGTAACACATGCATTATGTTCTTAAGCAAAGCTTCATGGGTTGGCAAAATGATTTCAGACACGACGAGGAGAGTAGCTCGGGAAGCGGATGTTCGCATAAAGCGGTTCCTCACCAAAGAGTCATCATGGCCTCCTTTGTCCATCTTTGCTCGTTGGATTCTCCGTTCCAGACCGTTTGAGATATTCATGATCGTCGTTATAATCCTCAGCTCCGTTTTAATGTGTTTGGAAGGAGGTGTGGTTGAAATTTTTCAAATTAATTGCTGTTTGCCAAAGCCGCGCGCTTCCACTTACTCTCATTTTAAGTACACCGAAGGCAAAGCCATTATTTTGCTTTTTTGCCCTACATGTTGATAAGGAAACGTAATCAGACTCGCATAACGACGCTCATCCCGTCCAACACTTCAGTACATATTGCACTCGAATAATGTTTCAAATCAGCCAATTCTTATTGCCTCCTTTCAGAACTTCCTGAGACGGAGGAAATGAGGATCGTCATCGCCGTTTGTGAGCCTCTGGATTTTTTCTTCCTCCTCATGTTCATCGTTGAGATTCTCCTTAAGTGGATGGACGATTTTCCTGGATTCTGGAACGATTTACTGGAACTGGTTCGACTTGATAGTAACTGCAGCGGTATGCCCAAAATTGAGCACGAATTCCACCTTCCAATAATTCAACTTACAGGTAGCTTTTAGTGCTTCTTCACTCCTCGCAGGAGCAAAGCCCCGTTTGTTCTCTGCCTATGCACCGGCCCTTGAATCTAGACAAGGCCGCTGTATCAATCAAACAAATGCTTTGGTACTGCAACTTTTGACCCGGGATTGTACAAATGCAATTAGGAAACAAAACGTTGCTTTTTTCAGTCAATATGCGCCCCGATTTTCGATGTGGCGTTATCCGGACAGCCACGAGGACGAGAGGTTGGAAACGCTCGTGAATACCATCAAATACATCCGCATTGCCCGAATCTTGAGGACTTTGAACGTTGTGACGCGCATCCACAAAATCAAACTCATCTGGGGGGCTATTACAAGAACCTTCACTGCTCTGGCTTTCATCACCATCATGATGTTGGTTTTCTTCTATATTTTCGCCATAGTCGGTATTCAGCTATGCGACCGATTCACAAAAACGCATCAGAATAACTTGAAATACGTGAACAGATTTTCAGTACGTAGTCGCCTCTGACTCCATTTTACGATGATATGATGATCGCCTTAAGGCGCTCCCTGAAATCATTTAAATAATCACAGACCTCATTGGTGTTTATTGGCCTCATTACATTACAGCAACTGCCCTTCGCTTTTCTCACCTTGTTTCAAATATTCACAATTGACCACTGGTTCCCAATCCTGTCGGAGTTGCAAGAAATTATGGGAACTGGCATTGCGACTTTTTATATACTCACCTGGCTCCTGTTGGGAACATTCATTTTCAAGAATATCTTCGCCGGAGTCATGGGTAAGTGAGATATAGCAGCTTCAAACGAGTACAACACCGAATCCTCTACTCCGAACTGTTCATTTTCCTTAAAATCCCAACAGTCAACAACTTCCAAAACATTCGTCAAGAGCTGGTAGACGAAACAAACGAAATCACACAAAAGACCAGACTTGCAAATGAATTCGATGCATACGACGTACATGCACTGTAAGCGCCTCGGTTCCGACCTTTGCTTTCATGCTAATTTGACCTTTATTTACTTTGGCCTACAAGTCGTTCATTAGTAACCTGAAGTTATAATTTTACGCCATAAATATTAAACGAACTCAATATTCCTATTTTATTGTCCTCTGACTTCTTCACTTCACTGCAGGGAGCCGAAGCTAGTGGGATCTGATGCCAAGCGACGAGAGTGGGAAGAAACGGTATTAAATCAACTGGACTTGATAGCAGCATGCGAGGGTGATCTTTCACCATCCCTTTGGCCTCGGGATACGCTCTTCCAGTACTTCATCCTACTGGAAGCTCTTGTCAACAACCTTTCAGAGCAAGATCAGCTTCACTACCTTTTAAGTAAGGCTGGTGCTGCGTATACCTGAAATTTTACACTTTTCTCCAGCATTTTCCCTCTAGCTCCTAAGATGCATCCTTTTTCTATTTTTTTTCAGACCAAGCTCTGGTGAAAATTTATTCATGATCGATTGAGTAGTAATTTGTGAAGAATTTATGTCAGTATCCAGTTTTCTCGGAGCTCACGTCTACGTAATTGATGCTGTGATCTATCGTGAACGCGTGTCATGAATTACTTCATGTTGGCAGATGACCTGATGGATATGGGGTTCGTTCTTAAGCGCTACAAGTTACGGTGCAATGGATGAAGAAAATTTCTAACGGATCTTCTTTCAATTGTTTACTTTATTACATAATTCGTCGTAGTGATACTGGAAAAAATGCATTGCCAAAATTATACAATGTGGAATTCTGCACTGGAAGATCAATTACAACTCGTTATCGTCATCATTTTAAGGCTAATGCAATACATGGATTGGGTACTTCCCATGTCTACAGTAATGAACAAAAGTGCCTTGACACCATCGTTTGGAATCAATCATGGTTTTGCGACATGCAGAACAAAGCTTCTTTCGTAACCATAATTAAGATTTTTTAGACTTCTAATCTCATCGCCTTGCTTAATTTAAATGCATTGTCTTAAAGCATTCTGTTTTGTAATTACAAGCACAACTCCTAAGGTCTAATACCTTGACACTATCCTTTATAGCTATACTTTGCGCATGACATTTATTATACTCAAAGTCCTCCTCTAAACTGGGCTTACGAAGATCATTGTAAGCCAAGAAGGAGGAAGATAATAACTTTGTACAACATCATTTCACATCGTATTCTAATTATCACAAGTTACCTGTACAGATTTGCACGCTCACCCGACACATAAGGACTACATTGCCCTTTTCCTAGTCTTATTTAACTATTAATTACTCTATTAAAAACCTGCACACTACTTGAGGCGAGTTCCTTTTAACGTCATAACCTACAACTAACTGGAATACTGCATCCTGGCAATTAAACTCATAATTTGAAAAACTCTTTGCCCACATACTCAATCTCATACACTATAAACTACGTGATCGGCTAAAAATATCAGTAAACCGTTAATTTTCTCAACTCGAGTTTTTGAGTTCTCACGGCCGACTCTCCTAGTGATTGTACTGGCAATTCTGTTCGCTGCGTCAGCAATTCTTGACACCAACAATAAACCTTAGAA
Source organism: Sminthurides bifidus (assembly GCA_009872375.1). Taxonomy (NCBI): domain Eukaryota; kingdom Metazoa; phylum Arthropoda; class Collembola; order Symphypleona; family Sminthurididae; genus Sminthurides; species Sminthurides bifidus. Next base: position 11,061 of record VRMD01000641.1, on the reverse strand, counting down.
TACCTACTCCTACTTCAAATATACACTCTTACAATGATATGCGACAGAGACTATACCTTTTACCTACCATATCAACATTAGGAATTTACACATCCTATACCAACCACTGCACAATTAATTTCCTCAAGGGAATACAAAGGCGACAGATTTTTATCAATTTTTAAAAAACCCTCCCTCTCTACTATTATAAGTCATCAAGAGAGACTTGGAATAGTGGGTAAAAACTGCTGCTTTCAATGAGCTGATGACATGCAAAATCTGGAATTTATATTTACCTTTATTCCTATTCGGAGATCCGACCTTACACAATACAAATTAGGGTGTTTTAAGCTAATGTTGCGGCTGCTAAAAAACTCAGGGATGATCCTGACCATGGAGGCGAAAAGGTGAAAAGTCTGTGCACAATGGGAAAATAATCTTGAAACGGATTCCTCATTGCTTGGGAACTACAGGAATTCTAGAAGCTACAACAGCTTCAATTTAACGGGATTACAGAGGGAATGAATGGGGAAAAGAATACCTTGCTGACTGCTTTTTTACGTGAGGCAAGGGCTAAAAGATTTATTCACCAGATTTGTGCTCGGAAGAAGCAGAAACTACACTACGAGGGAGAAAATCCATTGTTGCATGATACGCCAAAACTCCTTACTGCATCTGAACACAATGAGGCGAAGCAGCTTCGCTTCTCGCATCATGTCCAAGATCTAAAAAATATATACGATTTACTATAATAAATTTCTAGGTCTGAATCCTATTAAAGCGTACATAGCATGCAGGTGGATGGGGGATGATGACTACAAATTACAAATATACAAGTTGGTCCCTTGTTCAGTAACCTGAGTCTAAGTTGGAAGCAGGAGGAACGTTACACTCTTACTTATTCAAGCAGAGGAATTGTCCGAGGGCCACTTTATTCCCCTTGGCCGACCCTTGATCAAAGCACTGGGGATTTTTTATCCACCTTTGTTGACTCACTATCAGCCCTTTGGTATGTGTCCGCTTTCGCTTTTGACGTGCTGCGGAAGGGCGCTACAGGCTCCATGTCTTAAGAGAACTGCAGTTCTGGAAGGAAATGTATCACAATGCGTACAATGTCTGCCTACCGGTTACGATCTTGTTACGAGGAATCTTTCCCAAAATAACTTTTGCTAGTACTGTTGGAATCAACAATTGAAGTGACGGGGCCCTTGGCCACGTCCAGGCTTAGGTTTGGATTCCCTCGGTGTAGCTGGAAGCTATCGGATTTGTCGGTGGAGCAAAAGACCGGAAGACATGAAATAGCTGGCGTGAACCACCTCCTGACCCCTTGATCGGCAAGGTAGCATGGTGGGTATGCATGCTTACAGGGATTAGGTGTGTGTTTAACGTTCCCGCAATGAATTTCACTTCGTGATCGTGACTCTTTCAATTAGTTAAATCCTATCACATGCAAGCTGGTTGGGACGCCTTGCAAATTAGAGGCTAAGAAGGGGAATGAATGGATATAAGCCATATTCAAGCTTGGGACCAATAGACAATACCGAAAGCAACTTTTTATGCAAAGAGGCATCAAGTCCTTCAAGGGCTCCCTACTGGCCTTGTACCTGCTAGTTTATGAAGCTCATGCCAGAGAATTTTATCAATGGCCAAGAGATCTTAACGCTATATTACTTAAATACCTTTGCTCATGTTTAACAAATGACCGTCATTTAGAAGCAAGAGATACGGCTGATTTCAAGCTAGCTAATCTATTTAGAGCCTTGCATGGACACTTGACGCAAAAGATTTCGCAGACACGGGGGGTACGCAGAGCCTGAATAAAAATTCATCAGATAGAATAAATTATATGCAGAGATCTGGACGGTGACTTAATGTTGGCTGATTTAAATATTTTAAAAAGGTGACGTTGGTTTTTGCATTGAGTTTCTTTCTCAACAGCGTTTTGAATCTAGCACGAGGAGTAAAGCGCAGGGAACAAGATAAAAAAATGACTAAAAAAGTCCCATCTCGGGATTAAACGGTTCTTCCACTCGTTTTGTACTGTAGTGAGCTATAGGGTTACCGGGTAGGATAGGAAGAAGAGGTTCGGAAGTAAAAGTCTTTGTTTGCCTTATCTTGCGATACGGGAGAGAAAAAACGATTACAGTAATTGGTAATGTGATAGGATAAGAATCAAAGTGACTTTTGGTTCTGCTGGTGTGTGCAGATTGAATGTGGTTAAGTTGGGAGAGAGAGAGAGCTGTCCGTCTACCGCTGGATTTTTTAGAGGCTGAGGTGCCTTTTCATGTGTAATGATAAATGATCGGATCGAGAGAAAGCTCTTTCACAGAGCCGGCATTGAAAAGGGCGATCCCCGGTATGTTTCCTGTAGTGCCTTGTCAGTTCATCGGATCGTGCGAACTTCCATCCACATCCTTTCCAGCTACACTGGTAGGGTTTTTCTCCCGTGTGAGTCCTCAAATGAGCCTTTAAATGTGATGACTTGGTGTAAGTTTTAGTGCACCCTGTATGCGGGCAACTGTGAACAATCACTTTCCTCCGAGTCCAATTTCGTCTCCTGCGACTCTTAGTAGGACCCCCTGTCGCAGTCCCTCCGCTCCCCATTGCTGAGTTCGGGGGCAAGTGATGAGGAATAGTAATTTTTGTCCCGTTGGTGAAATAAGGCAGCCCTGCTGGATTGGGTGCTAGGGGGCGTCCCGCGTTGCCCGTGGCTCCAAGCATGGAGAAAGTCGCGTAGTGGTTCCCGTGGTCCACAATCTGGTGGTGGGTGAGGCTGCCGAGATTCTGACCGTTGTGAAACTCATGTCGCATCTGTGTCGCATGAGCAGGCTGGCTGAAATGAAGTGGCTTCACGTTATGGAAAGGAAGTACACCTGCCATGGGCATTTTGGACGGAGTTGTAGAAGAAAAGGCGTAAGCTTGCCCATTTGGACCCGGATGACAAAGGAGACTGGCGTTGTTCTGCGGCATGGCCGTTGAAAACTGAACTTGGTGGAGTTGATGAGGATGAGAGGGAGGATGCTGGTGATCTGGAGATGGGGATGACGAAGGAGGCGACGCAGTCACTGAATAGTACGACTGACTGTCTGCAAGATTGCAGAAGGGCTGAGCTTGTAGTGGCGGAGACAGAGTTTTAGCACTCTCATTCTCGATGTAGGTAGGAGTGCTGGAGTTAGTACTGCTACTGCTGCTTGTTAAATCGTAGAAGACAGGTGAGCTGTTGTTGGCTTGAGCACAGTTCAATTGAGCAATGGCAGATCCGCCTGGCGGAGATGATGGAGGAGTGAGGATCCTCTGATGATGCGAGTAGCTTTGCTTCGCCTCTGAGCTGCTGTAGAACTCGGTGTAGGATTTTAATTGGTAGTGAGTGTAATTAGTTTGTTCCGTGTTAGCCTTTGCAAGAGTCTGACCTTGATCAGGGCTATGAGCATATTGTTGGGGAGGGGAGAGTTGCCGATTAAGATCCACATGGAAATGACTTCGGACTTGAGTCTGAGAATGTTGCTGCTGTGGAAGATCACTGAGCTGATTACTCTGCTGAGTCCCATGGAGGAGTGACTCAGGTGTGGACGGAGGGGAGATGTGACCTGGGTAATGAGCGATGGAGTTGAAATGATGAGGGTAAATGATTTTTGATTCTCTGTCCAGATTTCCAGCCGGGATTTGGGCACAGCTCTGATTACCATTTACGTTTTGGCAGTCACTTCCGTAACCACTTGATGAAGGGGGCGATGATGTGGTAGTTGGACTGGCTTGTGGGAAATTACTCAATTCCCTTGATGTGTAACAGCTTCCGGGAACAAATGAGCTTGCTAATATTCCTCCTCCGCTCTCCCTTCCAGCAACCCCCGCGGGGGTTGCTCGGAGACTGTTCCTTGTATTGGAATGTTCCAATGTTGCTTTGCCATCCCTCCGGCATCCCTGCATCGCGTAGTCAGTCATGGAGAAATTTACTTCCGATTTCCCTCCATTCTGCATCGGGTCATGTCCAGGATCCGAGCTGCAGGACGTGCTGTTCCCCTTTCTACAGGTGGTGTAGCTGGAAGCAAAGTAGCTCTCGTACTGTGAATGCGGTGAGGTACCCGAATGATTCGAACCGGAAGTTGTGCAATTCGGGCTCCTATTGCCCTCCATGAGGGAGCTTGTGGAAAAGCCAGGGCTCACCGTAGGGACCACTTGTTGGTCGTCCTGCAGGCTGACGTTGTCACCTCCCTTGAAATAATTCGAGGTCGGGCTACTTAAAAGGCTATTTTTCACCTACTCCGAACGAGGGCGAATCTGCAGTTCCCACGCTACCGTTTAATTCCACGTCCTCCATCTCCATGATTCTGGAATTGCCGAAGGAATCCTGTAATTTACACAAACAAAACATTTAACTCATTCCGTTTAAAAGCAATCAAATTTATGCGACCCATGCCAGGAAGGAAGTCTTTCATTATGCTCAAACGATTCCTCCACACTACTATGAGAGCGCAACACCCTCCTGGTCCTAGGCCAAATCCTACCTCAAGCTTAACAATGGTCGGAAGTCGGCCCTGTTAGCGGATAACAATTTGCTTGCATAATAACTCCAGTCCTTCAGCCCACCTCCAGTCATCTCAATTTGTCCAACTTTGTCTCTTTCAATTAGAATTCCAATCAGCTCTGTCGCACCAGATCCATACTACTGGATCATCCCACGATTCAGATATCCGCAGCGTCACGTAATTTACCAAATGGCCGTCATTCCAGTCAAGCTAGTAACTTTGACATAGTATTACGTGCTTGATTCCCAATGGCAAGTACGAAAAAGGAAGTAACTCCCTCATTTGCACTCTGGCTTTGCAAACTTTGCTTCTGCTGAAACAAGTTTGCCAATTTCTCCCACTTCCATACAAACTTGCATTAGTAAATCAGCCAAGCAATATACTAATTGCAGATTGGCGATGATCATTTTATCGATTCTAGTCATGTTCCACAGCCATACCAGACACAACACACTTCGACCTTCTCCCCAGCCAATTTCATTAGCAAATCAGAGGCAGTGTAGCAAACCTGACCTGATTTTTAATTGCATCACTCCAGCTCGCAAATCTTCCCTGCACCTACGCTTTCCAAATTACTGATAAAGCGATTAGCGAGACACTAATTGCGCGCCAAGCGCAACACCAGTCCATTGGATTCATTTTGCCCTTGAATTTTCCAATCCGGTCTGCCCACCTCACTCAACTTGCAAGTTGTCCGCCGAAACCCCATGATCAGCAAATCACATTGATTTCACCAAGGTCGCACAAATCAGCTTGTGCGCCATACCATGCTAAGTGTAACATTCTTGGCCCGATGGAATCGCTCTGAATCTCCTTTTTTTGAAAGCACTATTCTTGTTTGCATAAACGGAACTTAACCCCCTACTTAGAGCTTTAAAACCCGATGGATTGATTCCATCTTACACGATTTCACATCTCGTTTCAACGTCTAATTGACCGTAAAAAGTTCAATTTTAAATCAAGCATCGAGTACGAAATGATGGAACCCACAGCAGTTTCATTCACAAGGCTAACGAGATGACCGGAGCCTACTGAGCAGCCAGAGATCATCATATTTATTCCAATCCACCTGTCTGTCAGAACCAAGTTGTGGAAATCAATCCATGTCTGATACAATCTGGAAACATTTACCATCCTCGCGCTACACTTGCGACCGGTTTCACTTCAACAGCCCAAGTCACATACATACCAAAAGCAAACTGCCACACTTGCTTTCCCAACTTGATAGATAATTCCTACAGTTTACTAATTTCAAGAGTCCTCGACCTTCCAACAGCATCGATCAGGTTCCTTGCTTTTGAATCATGTCACGCTCGTCATCGTCAATCTTCCTTGCGTCCGTGTCTTGGTCTCGTTTCGTGTATCACCCTCTTTGATACAGACTCGGGATATGCTCTCGATACTGTATCGATCATCTCAATGTGTATTAAAACCTCCGGTTACAACATCATCCTTCTCCAGCAGTTCACACCGAATCAAGCTGGAGCGAAAGCAGTCATTTCCAACAGCATCGATCAGGTTCCTCGCTTTTGAATCATGTCACGCTCGTCATCGTCAATCTTCCTTGCGTCCGTGTCTTGGTCTCGTTTCGTGTATCACCCTCTTTGATGCAGACTCGGGATATGCTCTCGATATTGTATCGATCATCTTCATGTGTATTAAAACCTCCGGTTACAACATCATCCTTCTCCAGCAGTTCACACCGAATCAAGCTGGAGCGAAAGCAGTCAATCATTCTAAATATCTACTGCCCTTCTCATTCTCTTAATTCTCTCGTCGCGACAACCTTCTCCGACGGATTATGAATTGTAATCACATTACTTTGTGCTCCATCATTAAAACGTTCACAGCTCCACAGACTCACTGAACTTAAAGACAGACATGGACACACACGAGAGCCTTTTGAATGTTAAAGTCTTCTCTTTTTGTACTCATTCTTTCAACCTGGAATGCGTCAGCTCCTTCACATTCTCCTCCAGGTCTCCTGGCTTGCGTCGTCCCACAAGTCTGTCTCTGGTAAAGTAAATGTATGCTTATACTTCATGACTAGTAATGAAGATTATATGTACAAGAAAAGGACAATTGCCAAGTTTAGATAGTAGATATTCCGCAAACTTCCAAAAATGCGTCTTTCCAATTCAAAAAATCTAGCTTCACGGCCAACTCAGACCGTGCTTCATTTACACTGGACTGAATGACTCAAAAGGCTTATGGATTTTTCTGACATAGGAAAATCCGAGTCTGCTCACCATTCAGAATTGGAACCACGTGTAATCAGTGACAAGTGCAGCAGTTGAGGCTAGTTGCAGAGATAACAGTTCTGGAACGTCATACTTTACGTATCTGTACAAAATTCCCTTGTAATTAGATAAGTAATCTGCTATTCATCTTCCATAAACTTTCGCTCAAATATGGGCAAGTTGTTGTAAATATTATGAATACTATTCATTCCACAGATTACTTTTTTTACCATCCGTCCCCTGCTTTGTGAGTAAAAGTCAGATTACACACTTAAAGCTTGCTCTCCCTCAACTCTTGTAATCTCGTGGTCGTGGAAACTTTACATCCTTGCAGACTCCTGTCTTTAGTTGTGAATGCTACCTGGCAGGCGCTGATAGTTTTGTTCTTAAGGCACATAAAAACCCCTACGCGTAACAAGAAATCCTAATCATTTCTCCAACTTGGTTTTACATTCACAACCTGCAATTTCGCTTCCCCATGGACCCGAGTCCATTTCTCCATTTAGTGAGTCCAGACGTGCTCCACATCTGCACTTGGTACATCCATCTTCCATTTAAGCTAAAAAACAAACAACCAGATTGCGCCTCACCGGTGGTCGTACCTCTCACAAACGTCAATTGTAAACGAGATCTTTCTCCACTTGCTCCGTCTCTTCTGCCATTAATTTTCGTCTGATTGTCCAACGTACCGTTTCTTACACAAACAGCATTAAATACCCAAGCCTTATGCACGTTGGAATGGAGTCCCTCTCCTGCGTTAAAATTCATTTCGAATCTTGGAACCTCACATTATATTTCCTGCATACAAGACCTGTCTTTACTCAACGTTCGGGGAGTCTCACTGCCAGTATCACACCTAGCAAACAGCTTGTTGCCAGAGGCATGATCTGGACATGACCCATCTCCATCCGTGTGAACATGATAGATTGTAATTTCAGGAGATGAGAAGAGGTGATTAACAGAAACGTTTGTTTAGAGAGACATGAGGAACTGAGTTGCTTGTTCATGTGATTAATTTCACACAACAGTCAGAGCATATCAAGCTGATGGTTTGAACCATCTTTGTTGAAATTGCGTATTACAGGATTTCATACAGTTGAAAATGCAAACTTTGGCAACAGTTTCAACAAATGACCACATCCGCGCGAAAATGGCAATTAACCCTTCGCAATTCCAAAACTAATAAAGCACGATACCGCAGAAACTCGTTACGACTCGAGTTCACTGCAACTTTTTTCACGACAAGTAATGCGCATCCCCTTCTCTCCCTCCTCTTGATTGCAGGTAAGGAGTAATTACTTACAGCGCGCGAATTGAAACAAACTCATTTGATCCCTGGTGAACTGAAACTAACCTGCGATGACTTTGAAATTCATCACATCACCAGTGATTAAAACTCGTCCAATGGATGTTTTCAACCATGAAATGCTAACTGTCGTACGGTATCCCGTGCATGTAACTGCATAAGGAGATGAGGAAGCGGAGCTGTTGCAAGCGGTGATAAAAACGATGCCGAACTAGCGCCGGCGACGATTAAGATTACGGATTAACGGAGCACTTACTTTGAGACTAGGAGCTGTTGTTGAATTTAAATGGGATGTGTGAAGAAGCGCCGGGCTAGGCGATTTCTGACAAGTGTTTTCTCCCTTGCGTCTCCCGTCCTCTGGAATTGGAAGGTGGAGGCAATCTGATTTTATCGGTATGCCAAGTCCACTTACATCTGTCGCCATTATCATTCGTTCAATATCTTGCCACATCTGAAAATCATACAAAAACAATCTCACTCTTAGTCTTATTTATCTTCAACCCTCTCGCCTTCCTCTACCTTGTTTCGAGGCCTGGCCGGGCACATAGTCATTGGAAAGGACCACGGGCTGCAATAGCTCAGCGGCTCATTTCTTCTCTCTAACCCCTACTCAGATTTTTCCTTGGGTCTTCTACAAAAGTTGACGTTTTCAACCTCTATAGATTTGCATAGCCTGGGGAAGAAGAGGTGACTGCGTCGAGAATTTATTGCCCAATTAACAGAAATGTCTTGATTCGTGAGCTACTTTTATGGAGTCTCTACCTTTTCCACCGTTCTTTATTTTAGCTAACTTGCCTTTCGGACATTTGAAACCAATTTACTCGAGCCGTCAATTCAATTCAGAATCACACTATTACACGACGCACTACAGCAGCCTCTAAGTGAAGTACATGTTTGAGAAAACTCTCTATTTTCTTTCTCGTGGTCCATGCCACATTTCCACCCATGTTATGTTCACCACAGCCTAAACTCCCATCACATTTATAACACAGTATTGAAACAGAGGCAAGCAGTTCTCATTCATACTCTCAAATCTTGTGTTACATCCGAATAAAATTCAAATAATAAGCGTCGAGTTACCACAGAATTGGAATGAAATCAAGTTTGCCCGCAGACAAACTACCCTGTCGGATTTATTATACACGATACACCCACACAACCGAAGTACATTTAACAATCACACGAGTCATTTCCTATCGGCTTCCAGCTACGTCTGTCAAAAAGGCTTTTGTCAGATCAAGTGAGTTGATTTGCATCAAAGCTGTAATTCTTCCCTCATTCAGTCATCAATACACACAGTGTATGCTTCAACTCTTCTGCTTCGCTCCGATGACTTAACAGCCATCTCACAATGATTCACTCTCAGTGCTCTTTGACCGCTATCATATCGTAACACTTGTTCGTCCGGTTGACTTAAACCTTTGCTGATTACTGATTGCTGATTGATTGCTTGACCCCGGCTCGTGCGTCTCGCACTCTGAAGAAACTTGATTGATTTTACCTTCTTTCCATGAAATCCCCTTATTAATCCTGCCAGATCTCAGGATTCATGCCATTTTCGTCAAAGACGTCTCTCAAATCTCAATACCTGCCTAATCGTGCATTACTCAACTGTAACGTTCCTACCACGTTTTCAACTCCTTACGGCACAATGAGCGTTTGGCCAGTTGCCAGCGATACTGGACCTCTAAACTTTGGATTAAACTTACACAAAAGTTTGCATGTAAAAGTGGGATTTTTTACAAATCGGAACACTGTTTCAACTACCAACTATTCTCACCATGTCCTACGTCGCATACCCGTCATGCTCGCATTACGCAGATTTGCTCTTGGATCCGTTACCAGCTACGGTGTGTAATTCACTACAAATGCACAAGGAACAAGAATGGAACAAAACGGTAGAAAAAAGGACACACCTTGTTTCCGACCTCTCCAATATTCAGTGCATGGAAGAGCAGTTTTTTTTCACTCCTGTCTCCGTCCTGAGCAAATTGTACATTGCCACGGAGGTGCAAGTAACTTGTGAACATGGCCCAGCCACAGCTTCAGAAACTTTGCTAGGTTTTCATGTCAATCGTTCCACCGATTACGCAAGTCCGATTTTCTCGAAGCCAGTCTCTTTACACTTCCGGCAAAGCTGCACAGCGGACGTAAAACGTTCCTTTACCATACCTGCGCTCGCCCCGACTAATCCTTTTGGCAAATGTTCATCACACACAAGGTTACGGGCTCCAACCTACCTCTTCCACCACTACTGCCGGCTTACCAAAGACTAACTCCTGTGCTTTGTATGAAAAATTACGAATTTATAATTTTTTCCAATCAAAGCACTGTGCACTATGAGCCAAGACAGGAAGTTGATAAGCACTAAGTGAGTTGGAGGGAAGGGGAAGAGACAGGTAGAGAAGAGGTACGCAAGTGTTTGTAACAGAAATCTTGTGGACGACTTCCTCCAAGTCGCTTTTCAAGCGTCACTTTACATTATTACCTTTCTTCCGCTCTTCTTCCAAGTCAGCAAGGAGAATCTACTCCATGCATGAAATCACACTCAACTCTTTCCTTCTCATCCCGTCTCGTCTCAAATGATGAATATGGTTACACCGATTTCAATACGAGTCTCCTATTTATTTGTATTTCCCCTTCCAAGTTGCGACAACCGAATATATGAAATTCCATCAACATTTGTACTAACTTGGCTCCAGGGCCAGCTCCGAACAGCGTCTTCCATCCATTCACTCTTTCAACCGCAACACTCCAACTTGATTGTAGCTCTGTGGAGGAAACGGGCTTGAGCTCTGAAATCTTGCTGGATTTCATTCATGAGCTGATTCAACCCCCGCAAGAAATCACAGAGACAAATACTATTCCACCAGAGCCAATATGCATTCGCAGTGCTCAACGGTCAGGTAGTCAGTCAAGCTGGTGCATCTACCTGCTCATCCGGTTCCTTGCTTAAACTAAAGAGTCTCTCTGAGAGTCTATGCAAACTCACTGGTCACCTGAGTCAGCA
>VRMD01000640.1:0-23374 GCA_009872375.1 Sminthurides bifidus | reverse complement strand
CGTGTAGGAAGCATAGAGTGGTGTGGCACACAATATAAGGTATTAATCTTAAAGCACAACCACCAATAAGTCTCTTGTAGGAGTACAAGCGGGTCGTTTAAACTGTTGAGAGCTTATATTTTTAATCATATGGTATGTGCATCTAATAAATTGGCGAAAATATTGGCAAAAGGACAAGCGATTGCGTGCATGAAAGCGTAAAGTTCAGCTTTTGGAAGCTGTTCCAACTATTAATTTAAAGAACAATAGCAATTTGATTTCCGCAGGTAAGACGAGAAGCTTAATGTCCTTTCCTCCAACATTTCATGAGCAAGTAGAAATTGGATCAATCATACATTAAACAATTCTTATTTTGCTCAACCACAGGACTTTCAGCAAAATAATCAGCAGCAAATGTTTCGATTAACAGATTTCAGCATCGATGCACTGGCACGTTTTCTGCTTTTCAGGTCGTGAGAAATAGTGTTTCACCAAACAGATATGGCGGAAATAATAGAGCCGTCTGTGCCGATGGACCCTGCATGCAAGTGGTTCCGGGATGGAGACAGCGAGCTGAGGACTCAAAGTTACATGTCCCAAATTTGGATTCCATCTTTTTCTGCATTTTTGCCTGCATCTTGTTTCATATTTGGAAATGCTGTTGCTAGGCGACCCCTCTATGCAGGTAAGCATGCGGTTATTGTAATTTGCATGAATCAATAAGGTGGTAGACTTTAAAATTATTGATTCTTGTGGTGCAACTGTAATTCTTTGAGACATTTATAACTGCTCTTCGTGTGTAGGTTTACATAAGACCATTGGTGCTGCAGTGGGTGGGTTTTTTCTTGGCTTGTATTTGCGGAAATGGAGGTACCAGCAGAACGGTGATAGGGATTTAATGATCTATCATTACATGTGCTTGCATCCCGAAGATTTCCCACCACCAGGTATGATGTGATAAATTTTTACATCCTAAAGTACATGATGTTTTTGAAGATTCCGTCATAAATTTATTGGTTGTTTCAGCCCGCATCAAATATCGCGACGTGTTGGACGGTTGGATTCCAATTCGATGAACCTCTTCCATTGTTGTGAGGGCGTAGTAACACAAGTATGAAAATGTAACCTTGTTGACTCACAGTTTCTGGGTCATGGGTGACGATAGCTATCACGGCGGTATTGTAAATACGGTCAAAAAAATTGTAGATGGAACACTGAACTGTTTCCGATTCTTCTGAAGCTATCTATAGCATTTTTGCTAAAAATATTAAGAGCCAAGTAATTCTTTGCTTGACTCAACCGGATTGACCGTAGACTCAAAGAACGGTTCAAATAGTATCTATTAGCCAAGTCGAGTGTTGATTTATTACAGACACATCTATTCGATTGTTCCATATCGAGTCAGAAGAAATTGATACCTCCGGGAATAAATCTCTCAAAATTCGAATGGCACGAATTGTCGTGTTTATTGTACAAGGCAATATTCAAAAGTTCCTATAAAAGTTAGACTGCCTTTCTTCAAGGTCGAGAGTAAAAACGCTCCTGTGGGAAACGCTGTAACTGCGGCACTCTAATTAGTTAAAGTTACATAATAGTAAACGCACCAGTGACGATTTTCGAGACACAGTTGGCCGAAGCATACCCACCATCTACGTTAAATAAATTACTGATTTGTTCCTCAGCGACAGCTCAACTGCAAAACTCGAAAATCTGCACTACATGCTAAGCATGTTCCTCTTGGCTGAAAGTATCTGCTAGCGTTGACAGGTAGCGAGCGCTAAATTATACAGCTTGAATCATTAGTTATGAAAAGCGGATTAAAAAAGGTTTATCGGCCCAGCGAAATACTTCATCGCTTAATTATTAGCGAGTTAGCACGCATATATTTCATGAAAATACTTAGAGCAACCATCACGACTCATCTTGGGTCTGCAATTCCAATTTTTCACTTGGTTCGCCTTCTATGGGCGTTTTGGTTAACGTAGGGGGTGCATATTCGACGCTGGTAGGTGAAGGCGTAAGACTCTCAACCACATGGGTATGGCTAATATCTGTTTGTATTTCTTTATCTTGCATCGAAACAGGACTGATACTCTTGAACTGTAAATCAGCAGAACCAAAGTTCCGAGAAATGTGAAGAAGCTCTCGTAGACCCTGCGATAAACAAACTCCATGAGTGAAGTCTTCGAAAAAAGTTGATATTGAATTCCAACTGCTTTCCTGCAGCAAAGAACGTACCTTATTTTCAGCTCGTAATCGTGACAAAATCTCCTCTTCTTTCACGGCAGATTTGTCGTCCAAAGAAATAGCTTGGTTCATCACGAACTTCATTTCGTTCACTTTGTCGGCGCTGGATTCCAATGTCTAATATATCAAGAAATCCACCTTTAACGTGTTCTAGATAAACTATTTCTCGAAATTAATTTTTAACCCTGTTTAGCCAATTTAATCTATTGCTTTCCATGCGGGCGTGAACTTTTTACATATTGTCGCCCTTTCAGATTCAATTCTAATAATACTGTATAATCATAATGTCGTAGCCTTACTCTGGTATTTGAATCGATGACTTTTACAAGCTGCAGTTCCAAGTGCTGGCACTTGGTGAGCTTTGAAACATGAAGGCGATATTTCGTCATGATGAGATCAATGGCGTTTTGTTGCTCCTCCAATGCGTTCCGAAGTTCCCTATTCTCTTGCTGCAAATCCATTATATGCTTGCTCTCCTGCTGAATCCCAGCAACTAACGCCATCCTCGGTCTTTCCGAAGCCAAATCATTTAGTTGAGCGGTATCTTCCGAGTACTGCATGACAGGATGAGCGTTTATTCAAGTGCCGCTGTTGAAGTCAATTACAATGAGCAGATTTTCAAAATTATGTCACCTGCTTCATCGCCTCCACTTGCATATAAACTGCCTGCATCTGGGACGCAATATCATCAGCGGCAGCATCGTTTTCCTTCAACTTGCTGGACAACTTCTTGGCTTCGTTCAGAACGTCCTGTATGGTTAGCGTCATTTTATCAGCACTAGCGAAAATTTTTGACTCAGACTAGCGTTGTATTAGTCGGCTCATCAACTGTAAACTGTGAACGCAACACAATAATATTAACGATACTCCGCTAGGTACAAATTAACAAGTAAATACTATAACCTTTACTGTGCTCACCTGTGGAACGTAATCCTTGCAAAATTGCCTACTTCAATGCTAATCCCTTGGGAAACATACCCTCGTACAATCTAGCAGGTTTCATCCGAATACAAAATCGGCGATTATTGCTTGAATGGAGGTATCTAATAAAACACCATGGATATCCTATTGCCATCGAACTTCTTGCAAGCTTCTGTGTTTCTTTACATTGTCACTAGAAAGCATGCAAAATTGCACCCGATTTGTAATTGTTTCTGTCATGACTGTGGACCATAAAATGCAAATCAACACCAGATCAGTGAGACACCACAAGCTTTAGGTAAATCTCATAAAAAATCTGCCATTGAAGAATGAAATCCACGCTCAATGAACGTAATCATGACCGTGCACTACCCACATCGGTATCGAGGTTAAGCTGGAGCCCCTAGCTTCTAGGTGCCTTCAAAGCCTATTTGCAACTTTCCAAGAATGTTGTGCTAAAGGGATTTCATCCTCCAGAACCTCTCGCGAACCATAACAGATTTTAAAAAAGAGAATAATCAGACAGATATCGCATCTGAGACCACAGAATCCATTTTTTACATCTGCTCCACAACTAAAATACAACACAAATGTTCCGCTGGTATATGTATGCAGTGCTTATCATGTGCTGAAAATTTGGACGTTTTGTTGCACAGCGATCGGGAAAACGGAACTCATTAATAGTCCTATGGCGCTCGGTAGTGACATCTCTGCTTTCCACAATACATACTTGCACATACGTGGTATGCTTAATAAAAAGCACAGATGTGCTCTCGCACAGTAAACTACCTAACACAACACTGCATACACAAGGGATTCATCAGTAGCACTCGTTAGTTCAACTTAACCTAATCTTTCTCCATAAAAATGAAGCAAAGTGCAGGGGACCAAGCGATGAAAACACTGTATGGCAAAAGAGCTACAGCTACAGTGGACTACCATTCAGACTCAGAGCTGCTAACATGACGCTTTTAGAGCTACCGCGTGGAAAGAGACGGCAGATTGTGCAGCAGAGGCACTCTCTCCACACCACCACACTACCGTAGACGTGCTAAAACTGAATACTTGGCTTGAGTAAAAGCTGCAGTAAAAGTCTTTGCCAAAGCGTTATCAGCAAACTACTTCGATGCGTTTCTCAGCTAACAGTAAGTCGGATTAATAAATGATGTCTGCCTGATGAAGAAAGCTGAGAGGTAAGAGAAAATGGTATGCTGATAGACCTGGAGCACGGGCCGTGGATTACTGTATTATGTTCGTGTTGCAGACCTGTATTTGCCTGAACCCGACACTGCCGTTCATTGTGACATGTAATGTGTAAAGTCTACTACGGCTAGGATCAAGCACAGAAACTTTTCAGTACTGGTTTGTTTCCGGTTAAATGGGCTGAATGTGCTTGGGTTCATACAGTATGAATGGAGAAAGTGACTGCTCTGGTTCGGGCTAGGTAAACTGAGGTTATCGTTGATGTTTCGCGTGCATGAGCCTCGTACGTAGTGTTCTGCACTCTATCGTGGCTGTAGGCACTTACTATATCGTGCAACCTGCTACGCTGTCTTGAATTGCTTCGTCTAACAAATCTGTTTTAGAAACATCACCCGTGCTAGAATGTGTGCTTTTCTAAATACGAAGAAAATAGAAAACACTTTCACGGTATATAGCGGACTTAATCTCAGTCTCGTTTAGGTGGGTACTCTATAGTTTTCCTTTAAATGATTTGGAAAATTTCTTGGGATTGAAATTCGAACTAGTGGTGTCTTGCTCATTCGGTTTTCAACTTAAATATCTGTCATTACAGGAAGATTGTGAAGTCATACTACCGAGAGTTTCGCACCATATACAAATTATCTACGTGGTGCTGTAGAACCGGTAAATGCTTGGCTGGTGTTAATAATATCCAGATTGCAAACCATTTTGTAACAGCAGCAGTTTTAGCCTATCGGCTATAGAATTACACCTGTCTTGGTGCCTACGCACTGAAATCGTAAGTGCAACACATGTTGCCGGCTTACGGCAGTTTTTTAATTTCTTGATACATATTGATGCAATTTTTAAATCGCAAAATTGTGGTCCAGATGTTATAAGTTTTGTGAACAGTTGTAAAACATGTGCCAACAGGCATGCATTAGTTCTTCGGTTCGTCTCAATTTTTTGTTGACCTAACTCTTACAGAACAGTCTTGGAAGTGGACCTGGCGCATAACCTTGGGTGCCTGCGGGGCAGCAGCAAGAGCAATCGGTGTTATACCGAGTCTTGGAAGCATTGGCAGTGAACGATCACAATTTTGTTCACTGCGCGTAGATTTTAGTAGAAGGAAAAGAGTCCTGCAGCAATGGCCACACAAGAGAAAGCTTGGAGCGGAGACGGAGCGGACGCGAATGGAGCAGCAGAAGTGTCCCCGCCGTCGCTGCAATTTTCGCGACTGAATGTCAATGCCGCTGAGTTTGTGCCTTCCTTTTTGCCAAGACTCAATGAACCATATTCCAATGAAGACACATCGGCTTCGCCAGTATCAGGTAAAGAAGTGTGTTCCTCAAACGTAATTGCAAAGGCTAACTTGGAAACCTTTGAATCCCATTAAGATTCGATATAATTGTTTTTCTGTACTATTTTTGTGAATGCATAGAAACTCCATCTAATATTGCCGCCAAAACAAACTCAGATGATCCAGCATCTGGAAGGCTAAATAAAGAAGATGAGGTAGCACCAGATAATTGGGAAGATGCTGCAGATGGAGACGGTAGTGGGTCCCCCGATGGCGAACTTATGGACGATGATGAATTCGGCGAAGAAAGGGTGGCTCGAACGAAGAAAAAAGCTGTTACGAAAGAAGAAACGAAGAGCAAGAAAGAACACGTCAACGTCGTATTTATAGGGCACGTAGATGCCGGGAAGTCTACGATTGGTGGTCAAATTATGTACTTGACTGGCATGGTGGACAAGAGGACTTTGGAGAAATACGAGCGAGAAGCGAAGGAGAAAAACCGTGAGAGTTGGTATTTAGCATGGGTAATGGACTCAAACTCTGAGGAACGAGAAAAGGGAAAGACTGTTGAGGTTGGGCGTGCCTGTTTTGAAACGGATGTTAAACACTTTTCCATCTTGGACGCTCCTGGTCACAAGAGTTTTGTGCCTAATATGATTAGTGGGGCAGCTCAGGCTGACTTGGCTGTTTTGGTAAGACATCCCGTAAATACGGTCACATTTATCTGCAAGGTTTTGCCAGGATATTTACATTACCGTTTTGAATTAACAGGTCATTTCTGCGAGAAAAGGCGAATTTGAGACTGGCTTTGAGAGAGGAGGACAAACAAGAGAACATGCCATGCTTGTCAAAACTGCTGGGGTCAAATATTTAGTGGTGCTTATCAATAAAATGGATGACCCGACGGTGGAGTGGTCAGAAGAGAGATACAACGAGTGTAAGGATAAACTATTGCCTTACCTTAAAAAACTGGGTTTTAATCCGGCCAAGGATGTGACTTTCATGCCATGTTCGGGGCTTTCCGGGGCTGGCCTTAAGGATTCAATCGATCCCAAAATATGCCCTTGGTACACGTAAGTAGCTACCGATAGGAATTTTAATTTTATTTATATGCATAGCCCTTCCTTTAGGGAAGTTCGAGTAGCCATGACAATCTGTCAGTCGCTATCGAAGCGTATCAAGTAATTTTGTTCACGGTTATTGCAGAGGACTTCCTTTTATCCCTTTCATTGATTCTCTACCAAGTTGGAACCGTAACGCTGAAGGCCCCTTCATACTCCCTGTTGTTGATAAATACAAGGATATGGGCACGGTTGTGATGGGAAAAGTGGAGTCAGGAGAGGCACGAAAAGGACAGTCGTTAATTCTGATGCCTAATAAGACACCTGTCGTCGTTGATCAGTTATGGTCAGATGATGAGGAAGTGACAATTGTGGGCCCTTCTGAAAATGTTAAAATTAAATTGAAAGGAATTGAAGAGGAGGATGTTTCTGCTGGCTTTGTCTTATGTGACCCTGGCAATCCTTGCAAAATGGGGAAGATTTTCGATGCTCAAGTAAGTTTGATTTTACTAGATTATTTTTCTCTAAAATTGTTGGGAATATTAATGGGACAGCGACTTTGTGTGGAGTTAAGTCAATACATTAAATTTGGTAATTTACAGGTTGCTATAATTGAACACAAAAGTATAATTTGTCCTGGTTATTCAGCTGTAATGCATATTAACTGTGGGTCTGAGGAAGTTGTGGTTAAAGTAAGCTGAGATTTAAAAAATATCTTTCCTATAGTTTTTGGCTCAATTCTATTGCTAATCCAAGTTGTTTCTTGAACCATGCAGGCCTTATTGTGTTTAGTTGATAAAAAGACAGGCGAGAAGTCAAAATCCAAGCCAAGATTTGTGAAACAGGACCAAGTAGCCATTATGAGATTAGAATGTGCTGGCGTCGTGTGTATGGAGCCGTTCAAAGAATTTCCACAAATGGGTCGCTTTACCCTTAGAGACGAAGGTAATTTAAATTTACTTGGGATTATTACTTTGTTTTCTCACCCGTGGGGTATGTTGCGTCTCACTCATTCCATTCGCTTATTTTCAGGTAAAACCGTTGCGTTCGGCAAAGTGTTAAAGGTGATAGATTAGAGTTAAGTATATCTTGTTTCGCGCCTATAAATATCAGGAGCATAAATGCAGGCTACTCTCCACGTAAATACTATGCTATGTTCCTGGTTAATATTTAACTTACGTGAAAGCGTCAAGTGGAACACATTCATTTTTAAGCAATTCAGACTCGCTACAGAAGCGAAAGAATTTATTGCAAGCTGTGAGATCACATAACTTCCGAATAATTTCATAATTTTACAAGTTTGAGTCTGCCTAGTGATTTATTGTTTCATGGCTGAGCTTATTGCGGGGAATTTGGAAACTCTTTAACAGCCGTTTATGCGGTTACAGATTGCAATCGCATAGCACATTTCACTTTGCCTCACTGACATTGTTGATATTTCATTCAAACAGAGGTGCCTAGAAGTTACGTATCTATCATATAAACCAGATGATTCGCAAAATTTTTTAATTTTGTATGAAATTCTCGTTATGTGCATCTACACACTTGAATTCAGTGAATCCAGCCAGTAATGTTGAAGATATTCCAAATTTTCTCAAATATGCTACGGCGCAAACTCAGTTTTATCGTGGGTAATTAAATGGAACGCTGCTCGCAACAAAGAAAGCATTATGTATTTGTTATGCCTATTGTATCTTTGATTGTATTCTTTACCAAATTGCAATGTTGTCGGTAATTTTAGATTGCTTTAGTTATGGTTTGATCTTTCAATCTTTCTAATCATCAATCATCCTAAGAACAGCCTGGTGGGGTACTAAACTCGTTGATTACTAATACATATATCTTTCTGCATACAAAGCGTGTATATGATTTATTACGGCAGTGCTAATTATTCCTCCAATGAAATCGCGTTTCCAGACGAAAAATCACATGGAATCATTTTGAAAGGATAATAAAATTATTCTCACTTGAATGCATCAATAGTAATTTCTTTTTGTCATGACATGATAGTTTGGGAGCCAACGAGTGAACTTTGACGCTTATATCTCAATACTATCATCTTGCACCCATCCGTCGATTAAACCCTGACCCTCAGTGATGCCTTTGACAAATCACAGAACTCCTGATAGAATTGAGGGTGAAGGGTAAGCTAGTAAAATGCAGAACTGGTAGCTTGGCAATCCTGCTCTGAAAATGATGCCTAAATGAAGAATTGCAAGAGCAATCCGCTTTTATGCAGTGAATTGAACGAGAAAAAGAATTAATGCAAACATTTATTTATTTATTCATATTCATAATTACAGTAGTCTACACGTGAGATTATAAGGAGATGAACAAATCACACAATTAGGAATTGTACCAACAATAAGGTTTTCTAACTACACTTTTTAAATGTATTTATTGATATCGCTATGTACACTACCAAAAACCCTTGGTGTTAGGGCAAATTAAGTGATCTTTGGAAACAGCGACAGCGCTTTACATACACTGCAAGAGACTTTGCTGGTTTACCTTAGTGCGATCAAACTTTTCAGATAAAAGATGAATTTCTTTAGCGCATTGTAAGTAAAGGTACACAACTATGAGCATAAGGAAGCGATTGAAGATCACGTCAAAATTATATTGCCAACTTGACAAAGCATCGTCCTTATTGACGCGTTATAGAAGACTACACGGTCATTTCGTCCTACGATATACAGAAAATCCGTCCAACAAAATCACAAAAGTCAGCCATGTTTGAATATGATTGGCAACGTTTCAACAAGCTGCACTTAAAATCAGTTCACGAACTTAAATAAAGTGACTTTTTAGCGCCACCACAATCACTGTTTACAAGTATTGAGACTAAGACACCAAAAGGGAAATATATGTAGCTTAGCACAGTGCGTCTAATCTCTCAAATTCTAACGAACAGTAACTTTAAATGACTAATATGGTAAGTTACACATTAATACGTTAGTTTTATGTCATAGTCTTCCATTCGTATGGATTTAAGAGAAGTGCAAGGGCATGACAATTCCGTCATCTTTTCGGTTACATTGCAGGTGTTGATAGCAGGAAGAATGTTTCTTTCTCTCACCTCCCTCGCAACAATGATACACTACAGCTAACACGTAAGTAAGTAGGTTATTTCGTTGACTATTGGCCTTCCGACCCTTACAACGGCTTACATCTCTTGTACTTTCGCGCGATGATTCTCATTAACACAATAAAATGGATGGTTTGTTTATTTGTTTGTTGATTCTTTATTGTCAAATCATTCAGTACTGCGTACTGGTTTTCATTGACGGACACCCATAACACCTCACCTCCGACTCGTAATTCATCAACCGAGCAGATCCTATACCACTAATGGCTGACTGACTACCTATTCATAGCAATGACCCACACTTTGTTTTGCTAGTTTTTTTCCGGAATTATTGTTGCTTAATACTAGGCTTGCTTGCACTTGAATTACACCGTAACACTATTATTACTCTTAGTCACTTTAGTCTGTTCAATTTGTATTCTCTTTAACACATTATCAAGACTGTACTTCAAATCCTTACATGAGGACAGAAGTTAAAAGAGCGTTCACAAGTTGCTGATTCGTGTCTGAAGCTGACAGAGATGTTATCACCTTGCCTTGCCCTAGTAGTACGCCCTACTTGAATCACTGCAAAGCAGCTCAGATATGTATTCGCTATTACAGCCAAATCTCAGTACCGTGAAAGCAATTGGGTAAGCAGTAAATAGCAGTTTATCAACTTTCCCACTGTACGTATGTTCACCATGGCCTCAGCAATTTCATCAATAGAGGTCTGTAATTTCGCTTTCTAATAGCTGTAAAGTAATTAGAGTAAATATTTTAGACTGCAGGCTTTGAAGATCAGAAGTTGGTACACAGCCCCAGTGGGTAAATCAGTATCACCTTCGACATGATTTACCTTACAAAGGCATTCAGCATTAATATAAATATTCTAAGAATGAATCTTTTCAGTCTATTCAGTATTCCGATACCTTGACAAACTTTGGCACTTACAGCACCGCGGTGCTCATGAAATCGTAGGCCAGGATCCAACCAAATCCGTAAGTACTTTATACTTGCTGACAATTTCAATATCATGCCATTCATAATGGATGCTAGAGCTTGTATCCATTCTATTAGTATCGTTTGCCTTATGAATTAACATCGCTTTGGATTTTGTACATTCAGTACCAGTAGTTAGGATCTCATCAGCAGTCTTGTTAGCCATGACCCATACACTTACACCTGACAAGTCTGCCTTAAAACGTACTCGAATGAAAGTTCATAAAATTACGACTATCTAACATAATCCCTGGGCCCTTTACCCTCCTAATGCTTCATCACAAGTATGGTAGCGCAGTGATCAATCAGTACTAAATGGAAATACCAGAGATTGTGCAACAAGTTTCGTGTCTCCACTTAGATCCTTACACCTAACACTTAAGATCAGTTAGAATAGTTGTATCATCATCAATTCTATTACAAATCGCGCAGCCTTATCATTAACAAAATAACATGACATAAACCACGGTAGGTGCTTATAATACGGAGGAGCCTATACTGGCAACCGAGCTTGGACGGAGGAGGTCCAAGTGTACATCTCCACACATTATTATTTGCATTACTAGCGAATTAGGCTCATCGTAAAACACATTTTAAGGGTAACGAGAAATTGAGTTGGCAGAGCACTAGGCGGTTTTGTATATACACAGTTTTTCAAAATTTTTGATTTTGCCGTAAGCTTGACAATTCATATGCCGTAGCATTACGACGATGTCATTAAACTGCTCAAAATTCTAAATAATAATGGGCGTAGGAAAGTCCGTGCCTTAAGTGCACTGACGTACCCTTCTTAGCACCACTTCTCCTAGACTTGCTACAACAACGTACAGATGTTTCTTAAATAATGTCACAAATCGATAGCTTTAAACTGACTTCCAACTGAGTGAGTGGAATATACCACAAATTGGAAATTAATCCAGTACCGGTCAAATTTCGCAAGATTTCGCTTTGGGACATTATTCATGGAAGACACTGCATTACTACATTTATAGCCTGCACTTTCGGTTTCGCCTGTTCTACAGTGTTCCCGCACAGCTAAGACTAATACGGAAAACTTACACTTGAGGATTGTGCTCTTTTGCATCCAGAAGTTCGCCAAATGTCGTTCGAACTTTGGTTCGTTAGGAGTAAACAGACTTTTTTTTACAATAATTTAGAGCTTGCATGACTGGGATTTTCACGTTAATGTTAAAAACCATTGGTTTGGAACGAGCATTAAAATGGAATAAGCTGATCTACTTGTATCATACAACGTATTATATTACTCATGACTATCGACTTCACGTAGTTTGCATTTCAGGCGATTCGCTAGGATCTGCTTTGAGCTAAAAGATTCACACAACAACACCCTCGAGAATAGCTGCATGGTAAAATGGTAATATCCACAGTGATCTGTGAATATTGTATTGGTAGAACCGATTGCACTTTGTAAACACTAGAATAACCTATACGAGATCCAAGCTTGGTTTCACTTAGCCTAAGCTAACGGAATTGGCCAGTTATTTGAATATTGGATGATGATTAGGTGAGCAGCTCAGTGCAGGTTCCATGGCTTTCAAAAGGCCGTGCCAAACTGGCAGGAACAAAGGACAACGATCGTCCTCACAGCTAGGCTAACAACACCTTTACAGTATTAGTGGCAGACAGGAACCAAGGTTGATGAACAAGACTGCAATTACAGCAATACTAGGCTCCTGTACTCGATTCTTCATTCAGCTTTCCCGACAACTGAGCGAAGAAGTAGATTAAGCTCAAAGTGTACGATGATTGTGATTCAAAATGATGGATTCAGCTACTACCTAAACCAACAGAGCTTTTAGCTCAAGTGTTTTATCTACATAAGAGCACTGGTCCAAGGAATTTGAGTCCTGGTCAATTTGCACGTACTAATTAAGACTCTACACAGCAGCCAACGGGAAACTAAACTTGCAAGACTATTTGAGTCCGTCCGCTCATGAAAACCAGTGCTCAGCACTGATATGCCTGACCTTAAAGTACCTTCTCGAATTCCCACGCTTTTCGAGAAGACTTTGCGACACTACTTACTCGCAATTTCTGCAGTGGTTTTGCTAGCTGAATATTATCACGACTCGTCGAACTCAATTAAGAAACTTACGCAATTCTACAATTTTGTAACTCTATTTAGGTACATGAATTACAGTCTTGTCTCGTTGACATAACATTAATGCAACGTCACAGGGAGACCAGCCATTGCAATTATAAACATCCAGTGGTAGCTCACAGTGTCACAACGTAAATGCTCGTGCCGCCAAAATCTTCCCTCTTATTTCAGCTGTTGCACAAATCTTGGCCTACTGCTCCTCTCGCACCATTTCTCAATTTCTTATTTTTCTGTCGCAAGCTTTCCTTCTTACTGTCATCGATTCCACTGAAATTCATTTGACGCACATCGAACTATACCTATGGCTACATGCATTTTCGGCGCATGCAGCACAGAATTGATGAGCAAAAAAGGAATACAATACATTACTTACAAAATAACCGACCGTAAAATGACTAACAAGCGGATCCTGAAGGCTGTATAATCCGTTTTCATTTTGTAAAATATCTCAGGCAGGAATCACGAGCTCTGAACCTTCGTACGTAGTTAAGATTGGGAACATGTCAACGATATGAGTTTAAAATAGATTTTACATTTCCTTATTCTAGTGAATTTATAATGAGACTTAGATTCTATGATATCCATACATAGTCAAACGAGTTGAGTGCGTTGGGCCTCGACAACAACCTTGCATGTAATGCTTTGTATACAAACTACTTCCTGGTTCACGTACCGGCTACGATACCCAGTTATTTATTGCGCCATGTAAAACTGGACAAAACGAGATGAGTGACTGAGGAAGGGATATGCAGTACAGTGACCATGATCATTTTCACACGCATAATATCATTGTAGCATATGTTAATAAATAAAATCAACCACAGCGTCATGCTCATTGATTAATAGTTGGATACGACTGGGGTTAAGTTCTCAGTAGTTTGATTTGCCTTGGAACTGCTATAGTTAACTTAGACGTTCCTACGTAACTTAATGATTACTAAAATACCATACTTAAAGTGCAATGTGGCAATAAAAATCAAAATTCCGCTGTGGATAACAGTGCAGAACACGTTTAAAGTCAGACATATATAGTTGTAGCGTAACACCTGAATTCCATAGAATTTAAATAATCGAAGTAATGAGGTTTGACTGGCATTTGCCGGCTCACTACATATCCTGGAGCTCGAGTATATTTTCAAATAATACATATCGTACTTCACATCCTATTGTCTAAGGATGAATCACTCTGAGTCTTTCTTACAGTTAAAAAATTACCTTACATGACAGCTTAAGCAAAATGCGCCTAAGAAGTTAAAAGAGATAAATCACGATAATATGTATGCTAGACATAATACTATATAAATAAAATGTATTGTGGGACGATCATATTGTATGTAATTAATAATGCAGAGATAGACTAGGTGGTTTTGATTTGGATTACGTAAGTTGCTTGCGCACGTTTGTCCGTGTCATTGTATAATTGAATAAAAACCTTAAACTGACGATCGCACATCACGACCCCTCCAAGACTAAAAGCATTCCATTGAACCTAGCAGTTTGATACGTTTTTCATATACCTATGCACTAGAGTCCACCTTTCTAACCATACGCACTACTGCGTAAAAGGTTAAAAACAGAAGGTTAAAAACCGAAGCAAATACTAGGCGTGCAGAAACTTGAGAGTTATCGATTTACGGCTTTGATTGACGCCTTTGGCGTTCAGGAAGACTCGCCACCTAAAAGATCACCAGGCAAAAGAGAATTTAAGGATGAAGGAGTTGCACGGTCTGGGGCATCTAACCCTGCAGACCCCCACGGGTTTGAAGACCACAGTGGGCTATTATCACGCAGTACATTCCAGGTATTGTCGGCATTTCCTTGCCGGCTATTTGAACTTGCAGTGGTCATGCCTGAAAATCCAACGTTTATATCCAAATCAGCCATGTATTTACATCGTGAGAACGACAACTTCACCCTGTCGAGCCGCCTCAAAATGGAACCCTAATACGAGTCTCTGTCAACGCCATTGAGCACCTAATACTCCTGTTAAGCAACCAGCCAGCGAACAAGACAGAAAAAAAAATTTATTACTTACCGCTGCTGTTGGACACTGACTGAGAATTATTCACTGTCATGCTTCCATTCAGACCTTGAATCAGATTGTGCACATCTGTCTCACCGGCAGTCTCCGCGAGAATAGTTGTATTTCCAAGTACGCAATTATTCAAAGCACTTTGAGCCTAGCAAAGAGCAATATTGACGCAGTTAAAAGTAGTTGCGAAGCTACATGAACATGTTGCCGACAGCACAAAGAGAAATATATTACAAGTACCTTTGCAGCCTCTTCTCGGGTGGAATATCTAACAATAGCGATACCGTTCGGTAAATACAAGTGAAAATTGTGCAGGGGACCATGTTGGCTGCAGAGGGTCCTTAACGTCGCACCATCAATTTGAGGCGTTAAATTTCTCAGGAGGAGCCACATGTGAGGTCCACCAACTTGACTGTTTCCCCACGACACATTTGAAGAGGCAGTTCTGTAGGCCCCGAAAGAGTTTGAATTTGTACCAGTGGTTACGCTGCCGCTCGCTGTTGGCAGGCTGACGTTTGGTCCTCCCGTTTTCTTTGGCAACCCTGGGGGCGGCCGAGATCCAGTGACTGCAGTATTAGCTCCAGCTCCATAATCCCAGCGATCCCGACCCAACATATCATCCCAAACACCTTTGTTAGGATTAATTTTAGCACTACTGAAATATTCAAGTCAGACCATATGTCCCCATTAATTTCATATGCACATATTACGCAGCATAATGCCATGCATAAATGCCAAAATGACATTTCCAGGAAACAATCAAGGTAAAAACTTTTTTCTTACCTTGCCATCCCACCTCCCGATGATGACGGTTGCGTAAAACTCCATGTGTTTGAGTTAAGACTCAATGGAGGTGTTGCTAAAGAATCCGAAGTTACAGAAGAAACAGCTGTGGACGGAGCAGGTTTAGGAAAAATCTCGGAACTGTCCTTAATTGCCGCCAAACTCAATGGAGATCTCACAACCTACAAAACACAGTTGTTGCTCAGCTTTTAAAATCAAAACGCAGAAGTCCCAAGATCATTGAGAGACCGACGTACCGATCCAGGAGTAAGCGTTGGATCATCTTCTACGGACTTCATGATCTGGGTCCCTTTCCAGGGCTTGCCCGGTTCAAACTCAGGAACCAAGTCAGAAGGCCAAGCATCAGTATTTAAATTGACACCGGAATTTTGCTTGTTTCCTTCATCATTAAGGGTCAAAGAGTTACTATTGTTGCCTGAACCGGCATTAGACTGCTGATGATCGGATGGCCATCCGTCTCCACCACTTCGAGAGGTTACAGATGACCAAGTGCTAAAATGTTTCAACCAGTATTATGTGATGCACTCAGCTACATACTTGAATATTCAATATAACGCCAAGTGAAATAATCTCCCTTACTTGTCGGACTGTCCCAAATTGAAGCTCGAGTTGTTTTTCAGCAAATTCGCTGTGTTGTTCGATTGGGGGCCAGGGGCACGACTGAATTCATTTCCTGCGACATTACCATCATCTTTCTCGAGAGAGGGGACTTTGGTCCATTGAGTGAGTCTTGACTGTTGGTGCTGACCACTTTCCTTCATTCCAAAATCCGGACTGAAGTTACTTTGCAATGAAGACATCATGGGATCAGTCATAACTGAGCCCGAAGAATTGGGCATCATCGGTGGGGTGTTGAAAAAGTCGTTGGTTGGCTTGTTAGCCGCAGCCGCAGCTGCTGCAGCTGCGTTTATCAAGTGATTGTGCTGCTGTTGCTGCTGTTGTTGCTGCTGAAGCTGTTGCTGCTTGGCATGAAGAGCTTGTTGCGCGGCAATTTGATTGTGCAAGTTGTTTATCTGCTGTTTGGTCTTCGTAATTTGTACCGACAGCTGTAACGCTGTAGCAGAATTAGTCTTCCCTAACTGCTGTTGAGCTTGTGTTACCTACAATTTAGGCAAATATAGACTTAAGAAATTTTAAGAAATTAAACGTCATGTATTTATATACATGAGAAAAGGAGAACATTCGTTGTAAGCTATAATGCAGTAGGCAATGATGTTTAAACTCAAACAAAGACTTGCCTGCTGAAAAATTTTAATTTGTTGCAATAGCTGATTAATCAGCAAAAGACTTTGCTGTGGCAAGGGGTGCTGCAGTATTTGAGAATTCAGGTATCCGGCTTGCACCGCCATTTGAATTTGGTGTACTAGCACCCGCAGCTGCGCTGGTGTGATGGAGTTATTTGGCTGTACTCCTCGTTGCTAAAAAACGTGTAAGTGCTCCAGTTAGTTATCTACAACTGCAAAAAAAATCTTAAGATTACAAGATCTATAAAAAATGTCTTACAGGATTGTTAAATGGCTGGGGAGGATTTGGCTGCTGCTGTTGTAGCATTTGTTTGTAGAAGAGCTGGATTGATATTTGTGATATTTGGATTTGTCGCATTATTGATAAGTGAATTGGCACTTTGGTAACCTCCTGCATTAGGAAATCGTTGTTGAGACTGATGCCCACCCAGGCCCATAGGTCCACTTGGACCACCTCCCAAGCCGCCTAAATCAAAATGGTCATCTCCCATCGGACCAACTGGTAACGGCCCTCGACGCTGCTGTTGCGGCGGAATCGGACCACTCCCCCATGGGCTCTGGTCCATAGGTGGACCTCCACGGCTCCCTCCACCAACTGTTAGAGTCTCTATGTCAAGAGTATCTGACATGCCACCGTGGCTACGCAAAACCATCTCGAGCTCATCTTTCTGCTGTTTGGAAAAATAAACTATCAATTCACCTGCTCAGCATTTAAAAGCTTTGAAAATTAGACCCCTAATAAAATTTAAGGTTCAGCAATGCAACAATTCACAATTTGCACGATCTGCATTTCCCGATGCGATGGAAGCGCCGTGACGAAAATGACAACTACAACACACATTGTTTATGGCAAACCCTCAATGAAGTACCCGCAATCATCATTCCTCGCTAATATAGCTCAAACTACGTATATTTCAACTTTTCTAATGTTGAATGAACCCATTGTTATGATTATAAAGGTGCCCCAAAATTACACATAGTCCAAAATGTTATAATGGCATGTATATGACTTGTACTTAACTGAGCTTCACCAGCTCAAGAGGAAGCTTCTAAAACACTTATAACTGTTTCCTTGATGATCTTCACTCTATTAAATCGTTTTCTTAATGCAAATCGCTGGCATGTTAAGAATGGCAATGCCTGAAAAACTAATACTAACGTAGGGCCTCAGTATCACACCAATTATCAGGAAAACTGCAGCTAAAAAAATCTTATAAAGCGATTCTTCGACCACATCCCAAGCGCGATCATAGTAATTGCGATGAAAGCAGATACGTTTTGTACCTTCAGGCCCAAGCAACTTCAAAATACAACTGTAACACAGCACAAATGGTTCCACTTGGCTGATATAATCCCCATATGCATTAAAAACAGCACGAAAAGCTTTGTAAATCTGCCTCGGCACAATTTAAATAATATTTACGGATTTGCCGAAAACGCAAGCTCAGAGTTATGGAAATCCGAAAACAATGTTCTAACCTTGTATCCATAGCCGGGAATGATTTTAACTTGTTTATAATCCTTAAGGTTGTTACCATTTGCGTATGTTCTCTGTATCGTATCATCCCAAATAGTTCCAATAAACAACAAATAATAATGCTCAGGAGCAAATGGCTGATGCTGTATACCATTGCTTGGAGAAGATACGTTAGGCATTGCCTACTTAGACCTCACTACAACAGGCTAACATTACGCGATCCCTCACACGATGCCTTACCACTTTGCTATTGCAAAAACTCGTAAATTAAGTTGACTTCAATTCGTTTTCGATCTTTGAAAGAGAAATTTCTGACTCTAGCATCAGAAATTGCTAAGCTGATACCGGTATTTTCAATTTTCGCCTTAGAGCTATTGTAAGCTTACTATCAATTCTTGTGTAACAGGAAACCAAGTGCGAATACTTTTGCCACTTACCGAATTTTTGTGACCACCCCATGAAGAATCCATCAAGTTGTCATCACCCCATCCAGACTGAGCGTTGGTAGGTGTCTTAGGTTTGCCCCAAGAATTTGGGGCTTGTTGCATGGGCGGATCTCCCCACGAGCCCGCTGTGTTCTTCTCGTCTGTCCAACCGCCACCACCTCCAGAATTAAAGCCATCGGGCGGCATTTCAGGCCCGTTCCAGCCATTCCTGTTTATTTATGCAAGATCATTGTCATAATTAATAAGCACAGAAACATTGTCCCCACATTACTGTGTTAGATTTGTCCAGTCTTTACCTTGCATTAACGCCGCCGTGAGTCCACATCGGGTTGTTCATGCCACCATCCATCTTGTTACCAGGAACACCGCGCATAGGCATTCGAATTTGTTGCAATGGAGGCTGTTGCTGCTGAGGCTGCTGCTGATTTGGCATTGGATTGGCCCAAAAGGAGGTTCCATCATCAAGATTAGGTACATTAGGTACCGGTCTGCGCTGAGTTGTAGGTGATGACATGTCTTCCCAGCCACTTCCTGGCTTATCTTTCATTCCAATATGACCACCGTGATTGGTTGGTCCGCCAATATTGCTGATATTGCTATGCGCTGCAGGAGGTCCGCCGCCCCATTGACTCTGAGGCTGAGGCTGCTGCGCCGGTGGAGGAGGTTTGTTCCACATTGCTTGATTTGGATCAACACCGATATTTCCATTGTTCATGCCTCCCCTGGAATTTCCACTATTTACCCATCCACTGTCGTGGCCTCGTCCCATGTCATGACCAGTGTGATTACGCGGCATGTTGCCACTCCATTCAGGTGGGTCCTTTTTAACTGCAATCGATGCAAAGGCATGTGAGGAGTGTTGTCTTATTGACATTGACTAATTAATATGACGGCAATATGTTGTTAACAGGCTCACCTGGAGCAGAACTCGGCCACATGCCATTAGGAGGTTCACGTTGAGAAGGTGGTTGCTGAGGTCCGTTACCCATGCTTCCCCATTGCATTTGCGCACTACTATTATTGCCTGCAACGGCATTACTGCTACTAGGAGGCACAGCATTCGGTCCTGACGAACTTACAGTAGAAGGAGGTACACCAGTCCAGACATTTGAGCTATCAGAAGGATCATCATCTTCACCCCAAGTACCTCCGATATTTGTGGAAGGAGTGTGACTACCCCATGGCGTCTTTTGTGCAGTCGGTTGAGGAGGTGGGGCACCACCATTACGTAGATTAGCTTCCCAAAGATCTGTACCGTTATTCACGTTGACTTTCCAATTTGTAGCACCGGCGTTACCCGTATTGGCTCCACCCATAACTCCACTTAAGTCTTTATGTTGCGGCTCTGGAGAGCCTGGAATATCCCATCCTGAGTCTTGATTAACATTTGGCTGAAAACAATTTGTAGAAAATCATAAGGGCCTGCTGTAAAATACGAACCAACTTTATGAAAAGATTTTGATCACTAACACTTACACCACCCCATCCGTCGTGACTAAAGAGAGCATCACGCATGTTATTTAGCTGTTCAATTTGTTTACTTGTGACACTAGAATTGCCACTGCTGCTTGTGGTAGGTGCATTAGAGATTCCTGACATGGTCGCACCAATACATGACACACCTTGATTGATTCCGCTAGCATTCATCGCGTTCGGATTGCTTAATCCTGAAGTATTGCTGGAATTGCTGACGTTGTTGCTCATCGTATTGTTGTTACCGCCAGCAGGTTGCAGGGACTTGCCAGCTGCTTGAGCCCAAGAGGAAGTGCCTGAATTTGGAATCAGTCCTCCCGAAGTATTGGCTCCGGGTCCTGGATTTTGATTTGAATTTGTACCTACAGACCCAGGATTCATTGGACTGTTCGGTGTATTGTTACCCATCACGTTGTTCATGTTTTGGTTCCCCATTTGCATTGGATTACCACTGGTTGCAGAGCTGGTTGCACTTGAGGAAGGAATGTTGCTCATTTGAGATCCTAAAACAGCAGTTAGAACCTGCTTAGAGAAGAACTCGACCGAATTTTGGCCATAGCTATTGATAATGCTGGTGACCTTGCGATCCTTCCACAGGAAGACAAGAATACATCCAACACAGAAACTCCCTTACCTGAAATTGTAGTCTGCCCATTGGTGTTCTGACTAGTATTACGGTTCGGTGAAGTCGAAGCCCACTGGCTTGTTCCGCTGGGATGGTTATTATTGGCAGGTGAAGGGTTAACTTGATTGTTGGTAGTGGTACTAACAATTCCACCCGGAGAAGAGGAAGACGTTGAAGTGGCACCCGCCACAGCGGATTGGCTGCTGCCAACGACCCCACTCGCGGAACTTGCATTTCCGACAGAAGATGAGCCAGGAGGAGCCCCCCAGCCCGTGGCACTAGCCGCACTAGAATTTGCGGGCGGAGCTCCCCACCCAGAGGTTCCATTGTTGAGCGAGTTAAGGCCACCACCGCGAAGTCCTAGACCAGGAGGTATGCCCCAACCTTGATTCGAAGCCACATTAAAGCTCCCATAGAGATCACAACCACCGCGGCGTCCCCATGACCCAATGGAGCCAGCCGCTATAATTCCATTCGAATTGGCAGAAAAGAAACCTCCATCGGTCCCATGTAAATAATTTCGCCGTCTCTTAGGTGTGCTAAGCGTGTTAGTTGTAACTCGGTCCTTATTCCCGTTCATCATGAACATATTCCTGTCCCGCACGATTAATAATAACTACTACATAGGTACTGGCAGAGCAATCTTCGTTACAGCGACAGGCTCTACCTTCTGGCACATTGGTTTAAGAATCACTCCAGCATTTAACACAGACTATGGATTACCTGCATTGAATGCTTGGTTAAACGACAAGTTTTGCTCCACAGGATTTTTTTTCGCTTCCCAATCAACTTTTGAGGAAATATATAATGTGATTATATACGTTAATGGGAACTCGCGCTGGTTTTACACGTACAACAAGATACGTAAATCAAGTGTCTCGATCCTATTCACTCGTCGATCCTCATGTAAAATTGATTGAAAAAGTCGTTGTTGTTGCTGCTGCTGATGCGTCGTCGTCGTCGTTGGAATCGTTGGTCTGGAAAGTATGAAATCAATCACTACTGTGCCACACAGTCAACAACAACAACAACACAATGTGAAAAGACTTGACCAGGTCAACCACAAGGGTTTGTACTGGTAATCGATGGAATTCTTTGGAAACGGGATTGGCAGAAGCCAAGGGACAGAAGGGATCCAGTCTCTTTGGATCGGATGGCCGATAATTACAGACGGATGATTGATGAAGAATACTTGTAAAGTTCTGACTCACTAGAAGTTCCTGATTAAAGTTCACATGGTAGTCACAGCAGTCAAAAAGGAATCAAAAACCGAAGCCCGTGCTACATCCAGTGGGCAAGTTGTGTTTAAGGTGAAAAAATCGTGATGATACAACTGACACTGCGGGCAATCAAGTTGGAACTGATCCGAAAAATCCCAGTTTCTTTCACTGTGGTACGACGTAGCACACAAAAAAGTCTCCGTCCCTGCCAGCGTACCAGTCCCAGCAACAATATCGTCAAAATTATATGGTTAATACAACTGGATCAAGTCTTTAAAAGCGCTGGTGAAAGGAGCGAGAGAAAGAGAGTTGATGATGAGATTTATATATTTATATATATATGCGTATATATATTTATATAATTATTACAAAAACGGATTTTGAAAATCCAGATGAACTCTGACAACTCTGACCTCTTCTTTTTCTTATTATCTTATTATTATTTTGTAGTAACGACAACAAGAACAACACCTTGTAATTTCTTCTTGTTCTTACAACAAGTCTCCTTCCTCTGCTCGCAGTCTTAACTATACAACAATTCTCGAACCTCCATCACAATACAGTTGTATCTATCTATCTTTCATCCTTCACAGTTCACATTCATCCAGCAAGCCAGGCCAGCTCCGTTGGTTGGTGGGGGTACTCATTCTCAGTTTAAAACACACATCTCTCAGGCTCTCGCTCTCACTCAGGGGAGCATCGCTGCCATGCATCCATGTACACCGTTCTTCGTCCACGGGTTCATCCCACTTCTCCTCAGTCTTTTTCTCCTTAGCACCACCATAAAGCTCCTTGTCCTCCTCACCAAACTTCCGTACCTCACCCCACTTCGCTACAGCAGTCCACCAAAGAATTCACCCCACCTATGCAACAAACCGTATACGGTATTCAGTATTCAACATTGTCGAGTCCTTCTCCTCACAACTCCTCACAGCTCCCCCGCCAGTATTCCACAACCAAATCGCACGTCGCCACAACTTCATCCGCATCATCAGGCCGTAACCCGTAACCCGAGCTCAAAGTGCTGCTTCGCCTCCGCTACTCCCGCCACAGTCTCACACCTGGCTGCTTGCGTTTCTGTGTCTGCTGGAGTTTTATAGCATTTAGGGTCCTGAAACAAGTTAAAGAACACCCTCCACTCGCTCACTCAATCTTCACTTCAGGCAGCCAAC
>VRMD01000639.1:0-23380 GCA_009872375.1 Sminthurides bifidus | reverse complement strand
CCGAGTTATTAAAAAAAAGTTGCTTTGATTGATAGTTTTTCTTTTTTGATGCGTATGTTCGAGTTGTACATGTAAGAGCATAGAGCTTCGAAACTGTTAGAACAGTAGGTATCGGCCATTGTCGCTGAGAGATTTTGAGCTTGAAAGGTCAAGGGATGTTGAGTGCGTGTTGCTTTAACCGCTGCTATGGTTACAATGCATGGATGAGAAGAGCATAGGCTTGTAACTGAAGATTGATGCCAGCACTCTATTTCAAGCTGTTTGCAAACCTATTGACCGAAGTTGTGAAGCGTAAAAATCCCGGCATTGCCGCTGGTTAAAGTCAGCAGGTTGCGAATCGTTTGCTCATTCTTCTGATTATTGGTACCTCTGGCAATCGTAATTTAGTGGCCGAATTAAGCACAGTCATTGATTTGGAATCAGTTACGTTGCATAACGAAGGATGTAATTCAGAATCGCCAGGAGCCAAAGCACTGGTAGGCAGGCTCTTGTGCCAATAACGACATGGATTGCTGAAGATGGACTTGGATTAGGTGTTAATGAATCGGATCGGCTACACGTTTCCGTCCCGGCAAGTATAACTACTGTTACAAGGTGTGAGCACTTGGGGCCCTCCTACTCATCTGCGGTCTCTATCATGTCAGGATGAGGTGGAATGGAAGCGTCGTTGTTGAAATTGTGCATACGGTCGCATTTGTGATGCAGTTCAGTAATCCGAATGTTTGCCAAGTGACACGAATCTATAAGATCCCATTCGTAGTTCTGTACGTTACACTTGGAGTTTCTGGTGGATCCTCCCACGCGTTGATTTGGTTTGAGAGTTGTGTGGAATTTGCTCTAGGTTGGGGAAAAAGGCAAAGACATGTCGGATTCCTCCTCCTGATCTAATTTTTTGATAGGATTATGTGTGATTCGTAGAGATTTTTGCAACGGTTCTTAAACCAGGAACCATGCTTTTGGGGATCGTTTTGGGTTTAGTTTGATTCGGAATTGAATCGGACGTGAATCAGTTCCTTGTTCACACCTGCTCGAATTTGATGCATAGAGCTGCAAGGTGCAGGCAGGAACCACATGCGAATTAACATGCGCTCACCGCATTGCATAAATGGACCGAGAAGTTGTTAAGTAATGTTTCCGCACTCTGACTACGTTCACATGGAGGATTCCCAGCTCATCATTGCATTATTGGATGGTTCCTTCTTCCTCCTGGTATTTATCACGGTGAAAACAATATCTAATTTCGGTTGATTCCAAAATAGGAACTGCTCACGCAGTTGTTATAAGTCTTGTTGACCGCCATATCCCGTACGTGATTTTTTCTCCTTGACGGTCCAATAAAAAAGTTAGAGCGGGGTGGGGGCGGGAGCAGGGACGAATTGAACGTGTGTATAGTTTATTTCATGTAATTGTGCAGTTACATGGCCAACTTTTTTTACATCATCAATGAGCATGATCGAATGCGCTTTTCTCAGACACTTTTCATCCTTCGGAAATGGTGGTGTCAGCTTTTATTTCTATTTCTGTTCGTGGTCACACAATCCGTCTTTATGCTTCTCATGGCTGGGCAAGGAAAATCATTCACCGCGACAATTAAACACTCCCTGTGTGACACGGCCTCGGATGCTGTGAGAAGTTTTGATGATGGAAACGGCTGGCAGGCTATTTACTATCGCAGACCACATTATCAACCTGGTTAAATCATACACCGTGGCGTGGTGCAAAAACAAGCTCATTGGCTCTTTGTAGTGGTAGTAGTGGAGATGTGGTTTGAATGGGCTTTTGCTGTGAATGGTTGGCATGCCTCGGTCCTCCATTATCTATGTTGCTACCGGTATCGTTTTCAAATCATTTCCGCCCGTTCAATTCAAGTTACTGGGTCTCGGTCAGGTGGTAATTCTTTTGAGTCTGATTGTCGCATCTACGAAAAGATTAATCTCGCCTCCTTTCTCACGCTTAGCAGCATATCTCGTCGCTTCTCGAACTACCTTGGGCTTTGTCAACGAGTTGAGGCTGTTACAAATGGAACTGATTCTTAGGAGGGTATGATTTCATATCTTGAATTCTATTCGATTGGAAAGCAGATCTAATTTGTAGATAATCGATGAATTATCAAATCGATTTGATAGATTCTTTGAAGGTGTTGATTCCTTTTGTTGGAGGGATGAACTGTTGTTGCTTTGTGATCAAATTTTTGAACGAGCGTGCCAATTTTTGAATTCATGTTTAGTTATTTCGCAGGAGTTTATGGAATGAAAGGATTTGTTATTGGTTGCCGGCGCTTGAGTAGATCCTGAAATGTTGTAAAACAAGGTAGTGAGTATTCTTGATGATGTACTTTGAAGGCAATGTGGTCGTTTAACTCGTTGACTCATATAAAGAAGGAGAATACTTTGGTAACTCGAGAAAATGCTAGGGAAGATTATGCAAATGCTCTAAGTAGGATCGTAATGGATTAGATTGAATTGTAATTGCTTTTGGAACTTATGGCAATGTAACTTTAACCTCTGACTTTGCGGGGCGAAAAAAATCTGTTACTCCAGTCGTGCGACGACACAAAGCCACTTGCCAAATCCAATTAGATAATCTGTCAGCAGAATTGCAAATGGTGTTTGCTTGAACTTACTTGGGCAATTGGCAAGGTCTGTTGGAATGGTCGTTCATGGAAATGTGAAAAGAAATATGAGACCATCAGGTCATCAATCAAGCTTTTCCATTCGCACATCTTTGCTGCGCACGAATTAGTGCAAATCCCTATCCGCCCATCAAGACTTTTGTCACGATCTTCTTATAAGTCTTAAAGACTAAAAAATCAAGTGGGTACAAGTTGCCTCAACGTCTTGTGCTGATCAGGGCATATTGCCACATGTAGCAGTTGTAATGCATCACTGTCGGCTTTTGCAGATGTGTGTGTGTACCCAATGATGAATTGAAATTGAAGCTTAAATTACTACATGCGAGGGCGAGTCTGGGTTCTGATTTCTCGGACACATTGTTTAGCTACCAACTACTAGGATCGGATTTGCTGGATCGGAGTTGACCAGTCTATTGTGCAGGGTCAAGTATCCTAGTGTTTGACGTTGACAGAAGTTGCAAGCACGTCTCTATAAATTTGGCATCAGCCTATGTGTCTCTGGCAGCAATTAAAGGACAAGGCTACAATGGCTTTTGTGCTGCATTGTTATTTCCGGCATTTTGTGTACCTTGGCGTCTCAATTACGCTTTTGTCAGCTGGCAAATGCTGAATGCTCACTGACCGCTTCTTTGAAATAACGGCCACCATTGCGAGCATTGCGTACGCATGTCTAATTGAATTGAAGCGGATGATTCGATTCTGCAAGGAAACGGTTGGGTCCTTAAGAGGCACTTGTCCTGTGCTTTGCACACTCTTGAAGTGACAATGGGTTGTCAACTTGGGCCCGCAATGGTCTATTTATCGCTAAAGGCAGAGTTCAAGCCAGTCCGGACAATTGACTTTGATTTGATTTCAATTCAAGCGTTGAATGGGCTATAAGCTGTTTGACATGCGCGTTATTTGTATTATGTTTTCTCCGTCATCTTCCTGTTGCCTCTTCGTCTTGCGTTTCCCTGTCCATTTTCTGTTCTACAGACCCATTAACACGCTTTCCACAATGCCCCTAGGAAAAGTTGGTGTAATTTTTACACCAGCAGTTATCCGGCCACGAGAGTGTGCATATTCATACCGTAGCTACGATAGAAGCAAACACGGCGTGTAAACGTCCGGCTGATAAATCCTCTTGGTCGCCCTTTGAATCACGAGATGAGAGCTTGCGAAAAAAACTCTTCCTTGAACTAGAAGATACAAGGTATAACACAGGTATGCATGTCGGAAGAGTGACAGCTTCGCATCATTCCTTTCGTAGATTGTATGCTATTATGCGACTTGGAATTGCGCGTAACTACGATATGTACCAGATAAAAAGCTGTGAGAAGAAAAGGATTGTTGTGTAGTACATTGAGATATTCATTGGATCCTCACACGGATGCGTTGGGACTTGCGACACCTGGGAAATTGTGATGGCGTATTCGCATATCCGTCCGTTCAACGTCCGCTCGTGCTCATTCATCTGTAGTTTACGACGGCTAATTCAGCTTTGCTTAATCCCTCAATCAGCTGAAGTATGAAGCTTAAGTGGTTGACCACGAAATTTGCAATTTACTAACTGCTCCACACGCCTTTTGCTTTTCCGTATCTGGTTGCAAATAAATTTCAAGAACTTCGCAGGGCTTCCACCAAACTAACGTGGCTCTCGATCATTCCTCCCTTGCACCTTTTACATGTCGAGTTGAGAACTTCTAAACATTTGCATCTCATGTAAGCAGTTTTAATGCAGTGAAGCAATGAGCCACCAAACCACTTGCACTTGTTGACAAACGGTTTGATTCGAAGTATGCCCTTAACTGGTTTTTACACTGTGCATTAAGCATTAAAAAGCCTCTCCTTGTGAATTGGGGCTTAATTAAATCAATTTTAACCTGTTTATATTATGCCTCTTCTCGAAAAGAGAGAAGTAAAAGGAAAATCCTTCCGATTTCCCTTAAAGGTAAAGGTAATCATGCTGCTCGCAGTCTGGTTCAATGCGACTACAAGCTGTCAAAATGTAATTTACGCCGGGTTGAACCTAGTAAAATATGATTTTCGATGGCGATTCGATTTGACGGTGGTTCTTAAAGCTTTTGGGCTGCTGTCTGGTCATGATGCTGTAGTTGATCGGTAGTATTGAGATCTGGTTTTCGTATTCAAACGGTCATTGAATGTAATCATGTTGAAAAGCTTAGCGGAACGGTAAACTTGAATCATTTAAGAGGTTCACACCTTGTAGACGGTGTTGATGATGGGCGAAGGTGGAATTGGTTTGCATTTTTTATGGGCTAATTAATAATTGGGGCGAAAGACAAGAGCAAAGTATGGTTTGAAAAGATGGATTGCTGGTTGAATCAAACGTGCTCGCGTTTCACATTTATCATTTGCTCATTTCCATTTTGAAAATTGAATTACTGGAGCTTGTTTTTCGGAGAATGATTTGATTGTAAAATTTTAATGCTGATGATGGACGAGTTTTTTAAGATTTTAGATGTGAATTGGTGGTTGGTGTCCTGGGCGGCATGTTGTCTCGAGTCAATAACTGTTTTAGTGGAGCAGGTTGCAGTATTTGTTTGATGTGTAATTCGGCTTGCTTTTTCGCTACAATTGGTTGATTCTTTGAAAATTTTATAACCGTGTCATTCGTCAGTTTTCCATTATTACTAGAGATGAAATTGGTTGGAGCATCGTAACAGCTGTGCGGAGGAGTTTATTACACCCTGGGTAGTGGTGTAAACTGAAAACTCAGTGACCGTGATTACACGAGCTTTGTTGTCTGAACGTCTCGTTGTTGTAATTGTATTACCTGAACTGGGAGATCTAAAAATATGTTGTAGGAGTAGGATCCTTTTGTTTCTCCTTGACGTAACATGGAAGTACGCCATTTTGGCTCGGAAAAGTAATGTTGATTGGGCTGTACCGTTCATTTGGCTTTTTTCCACTCATGTCATCGTAATTCGCTTGTGAATCTGGCGAGTTCATCAATGGATCTGTCATGGTCTAAAAGACAAAATAGATTGGAACAGCTCTTTTCTGCTACCTCAGTCAGCTCGCCTTGGTAATCGTGCACTTGGCTTTTGAATGTTGAGAGAAAGAGGCAGAAATAATCCCGTAAATTCTGCAATTGTGTTTGCTGCTGAAACAATACGATTATGTGATTTCTTCCACCGCGGCAGTTGGTCTCTGTTTTACAGGCACAAGCGTCGTGTTTAAGATTTGGCAATGGCCTAAATCAAGAACAATGTTGCATAAAGCTCAGAGAATAATGGTTTCTTGCGTATTCTTCGGCAATTGTTCACCAATTAGCGATTCAGGCCTCTGTCACATGCTGCTACTGCTGTTATTACGTGATTTGGTATATTGGTGCAGTTCTCAAGCGTTTTCCGCTCAAAAGATCTACAGTTTGGTGCAGGGTGGAAGCTCTGGTTGAAATCCGTGCATGGAGTTTTTGCTTTAAGGGCTCGTTTTTCTCCTCGGTGGGCAGAATAGTATGACTGCGATTGCAGTTTTGCAGAATGCACCAAAAAAGCATTGAGAGCAATTGGAGCGAAGCTGAGCTGCTTCTGTTACATTAGCCGGCTGGTAGGTCTAGGCTGAAGGTGGTCAGCATTCGGATCTTCCTGTGTGTATTTGATTTGTTTTAGGAGACGAGGTTGTGTTCTTAGGAATTTGTATTGGCTGCGGGCTACGAATTACCCAGGTGTAGTCGTAGTCGGGAAGTTTTCAGGCATTCAGACGTTCGAATAGGTAATCTTGTTCATCTGAATGGGACAAATGAAAATAAACCACTGCCCATGTGATTCAGAGGTCCAAAGAAGGCTGACAAAGCGAGAAATTACCATGTTAATCGTGCATTGATGCAGTCGTGGTGTAGTGTCCAACTGTGGCCGTGGCGTGACCATTCATTTGTTGAATGGAGAGAAGGATTCTAACTATGCTGTACATACGTTCTATGCTATCGGTTCATCATGATGGTAAATTCGCCATATTTGCTTAGGAAATGATCAAGTGCAAGCAGTATTAAAGTAGTGCAGCCTAATTTCCGTCCGACCACCACGTGCGCTTTTTGTTATCATGCACGCGCGATCTTGACACAGGAGGGAATTAAGTGCAACAATTCATTTTGACGAGGCTGATTTGCGGATCTGTGAACGCGACGATTTGGCTGGGCCAAATTTCACACTGCATCCTCAACGACGTGAATGACGTGAATGTATAGTTTCTACGCTAGTAAAAGAGCTGTTTCCTTCATCTTCCTTGGTCGACAAGGATCGGGCAACCTAGTTCCCACCCTTGGAAAATTAGCAGTGGAGCAGGGGAGAAGGAACTGAAAGTTTCTGAAATCATGTACATCCTTGTGGACATCATCACCGCAGTCCGGATGGATGACAATAAGCCCAGCAGGGACGAATTTATCGCGAAGCATTTTCTCCCTGTCAGTCTCACCGCATCTTTTGTCGTCATTAAAAATTCAAATGGTTGTTCACTCTCATTTTCTAAGTCGTGCCCTAATGCGAGACTCGATTTGCACTCTCTTCTGCTCCCAGCAAAGTCGGTGTCACATGCGAGTCTTTGACACGGCTTTTATTTTCATGTTTGTGGTGCGAAGATTCATTCATTTTAATGGTAACAGGGGCTTGAGTAAAGTTCTGATCTGAATCACGAAGGATTGCTTGATGAATGCTTAATGCTTCTTACAATCGGGAATTCTTGGAGCATGTGACGTTTAATTTGTTGTGACAACCGTATCGATGAAGTAGTGAAAATATTTCGGTAGCTGAGCTGAGAGCAATCAACCTCTGACCCCTTATCTGTATAAGGATTGTTGCAAATCTTGAAATTACTACACCCGCCGCAACATCATGAACATGCTATTCTACCAGATGCGATTTGAAGCTGACAATACACTGCATTTTGCTTGTCATCTCCTCCGTTCACTCTAGATACTAGATTCGAAATTGAAATGAAAGTGAGCAATTGAGATGAACAAGTTTAGTATTTGGAGGAATGCGGAAAATTGGCGGTCAGAAGTCGTGAGATTTGCACCGACACCTGAGTTCGTGAGTGTTCGCCAGACGTGAAGATGGAGGCGTTTAAATCCGATGTGAAGCTTTTGGATGTGCGAAAATTTATAGCTTTCATCTTCTGTTTTATTCTTGATTGAGAAAAGGACTCATTTCACTAGTTTGGCAACTAGAGCGATGCGGTGGAGTAAAGTGGGGTCAGAGTTGGACCTTTTGTGATTTCTGTGAGAGGACGAGAGGAGGACCACTCCCAATGCTTGCTATTGTGAACTGAGGAGTGTATCTTAATGGGAAGGCGCGAATGTGCTGAGCTAATTGTTTCAAACAAGTTGATGGTCCATTCATGAAAAGTAGAGCTTCTATATCCTCATGGGCATAACCAATCCGCCATCATTTAGCGTTGTAATCTTTCAGAGGAAAAAAAGGAGTAGCATAGATCGTGATTAGTCTGTGAGCTTGCCTAGTATGTCGGCGATAAATAAATGAGCTATGAAGGCCGAACGAGTTGAAGAAGCACAGGTATTCTTTTACAGCCCTGAGGTTCTTTTGGAAATATGAACACGACCATGTTGTTGGAAGAACGGCAAGGGCTCGGTCTGTCGGCTGGCTGTAGCTTTCTCTGTTTTAAAAACATGACAATTTACAGCGTCCACATGTGTGGGCAAGTACGCGTCAGAAGAAAGTAAGAGCAAGTAAGAGTTGGACAGGATCATCATGTTCACTATCATCATATCGTATGCAACCCCTGTTGTTTTCCCTGCTCTACGTGCATCTCTCGACTTGATTTGCCCTAAATACCAATGAATTACTACACGTCTTTCTTTTGAATTCTGGAGCAAGACGCATAAATAATGTGAGACGTGTGCAATGTTTCCGTGAAGTTCTTGGGCTGACGGCCCAGCCGTCGGCAGCGACCCGTA
Organism: Sminthurides bifidus; assembly: GCA_009872375.1. Lineage (NCBI taxonomy): Eukaryota > Metazoa > Arthropoda > Collembola > Symphypleona > Sminthurididae > Sminthurides > Sminthurides bifidus. The sequence continues at coordinate 14,834 of VRMD01000639.1, read as the reverse complement.
TCGACCCGGTAGGAGCGGATCGCTTTTGATCTTATAGTGTCGAAAATCAAGTCGTTCGTTGCGCTAGAATGGCGAGCTCGTGCTCATCTCAAGGTACGGATGGATGATGGAGGGAGAAATCGGATGATGCTAATGTGGCATTTTCACTACTCATCGCAAATTTGTTTCGGAATGAATAAATTTGGAGACGCGTATTAACAATTAGCGGATTTCTATCCACTTTAACGAGTTTCGCTGGCACATGCATTCATTACGTTTATTGTCACTTGACCAAATAGAAATCTAATAAGCAAATACAAACAGGAGAAGAAAACGGAGCCGAAGGCATGTCATTTGTCGATTTACGCCAAATGTTTATCCAAGGATGTTAGGCTGCGTGGTAAAAGCGTAATAGCAGGTCTATGTGTACTAACGTTGCATGTTGCATTCATGGTAATCCAGGTGCATAATTCTTAAATTAACCAGCCAGCGGTCGGCCGGTTGTCGAGGAGTTGGTGTTGGCTATGCGGCAGATCTGACTGAGGACCGATTTACGCCAAGCCGTGCTTGGGAAACTTTCCAATCCTTTCCATTTTATTCGTTGAAGGTGATGTACGGTATATGCGGGCTGGCAAGTATTGCTGCAATACAAAGATTGTAAGGATGAGGTGCAGGTTGGAGTAATAATTTAAGAAATTGTGCAAATTGTGCATGCATCTCATCTCATCTACTACCTGCTCTCCGCACCCAGGACAGGAGCATCTCCCTCATCTGTTGCACGTAGGTAAATAAAAATTGCAATTCATAGTTCATTGGTGGTGGACAGAGCGTCATCAATAAGTAATGCGTGAATGTTAGCTTGATGAAGAAGACGGAGAGGGTAAAAAGTGTGATTGCCAAAACAAAAGCTTGGCACTTTTTTGCCATTCTTGTTTAGCTCACGTTGGTGTGTTTCGCGGTGTTTGAGCGTGCGCTATCTGATTTGGTTCCGTCGTTTGGCTTCTGGCAACAGATGAGCTGCATTTGTGGCTATATTGTTGCGAAAATCAAATTTGATTCCAGGCTTGAATGGCTTGGAGGCATTCGTTGTATATGGTTGTTTATGGCACCCAAGCCTATTCGGGCACATATGGTCTGTGCTGTGGCGTAGCAGGTGAGTAGGTAAATCTCGTCCGTTGACCTACTCATCTTGATCACGAGCACCAGCATCCAATCAGCTGGCTAGCCAGATGAAGTTGCACACCTTGCCGCTTTCGCATCTTTCGTCTTCGATGTACCTGTACTAGCTCAAGTGGACGTCACGGCTTGGCTTGTGTCCATCTGCCACTACGTTCTGTCCGTTACTGAAAGAAGAAATTGTGATAGGGTACTCGTGTTAGCACTTGTGTATGCATGGATTTGAGTTTCATCGAACGGGCATTGGTTTCATGTCTTGGTTACTTGTGCGTGTTAGTTTCTAAGAGTAAGGTTTGGGAAGGAAAAATTTCAAGATCCTTTTGAGTGATCGACCAGGGATGCGAAAGTATTAGGGATGAGACAAGTTTACCATCTTCGCACCACTGGCTTCTCTCATCTCATAATGGAATTCTCATTCATCACCTCTAATTCCTTGAGCACGCAGGCAATTCTTCATGATGGTGAGCTGTGCTTTGTGTAGGAAAGATTTTCCAAACAGGTCCTCCTAACAGAGCCAGTGAATGTTTGCGAATTTGAGTATGTATGAAATTAAGGCATGTGGGGTTTGCAAAAGCATGTGTGAAGTTGCCGCCACATGGTTTGGTTGGAAGGCAAAAGTGAATTTAGCCCATATTTTGGCCCGCTTTCAGTCGAAGCCAAGCTTCCTCTTTGACAGGTAACCAAGTTCAAGCGCATGCAAAAAGTAGCAAATTACGTGCACAGCCTTCAAATTGACGTTGATGATGATGCTGCATGCAAACTTTTACTCATGTCCTCCTCGTCCTATTATCATCCAGTTGTTGATATTAACAGAACCAGATATCGGTCAGGAAGCACCATGAGGAATGCTAATGCATCTCATTTCATTGCTGTAACATTATTGAATGCGAAAGTGTGTAGAGAAAACTTTGATTATCAGGTACTAGAAGGACACAAGTACTGATGGGCCTCAATGACAATGTTATATTTCGGTCTCTTTGGCGTAACTAATGAGCATTTGAAATATTTCACCTAGGCCTTTGGACGTATTGTTGCGTTTTATGTTTTCATTATTTAGTTTTTCAGAATGAGCTGGAGCTGGAGCCGGAGGTTTTTGACTTGTCCAATCGATAGCCTATCTACTGTTTTACAGTTCCCTTGCTTGCTTGGTCTGCCGGGAAAGAGAAAATCAAGATTATTTATCCCCTGGCCAATCATTACGGTTACCTGGATTCCGATTTCCCTGATGAGAAGCAATGCGTGACGGGTTTGTGGACATGGTACGCAAAGATACATTTCCGGGAGTGGCTAGCAGGTAAATTGCACTCTTCTAGTTGTTTGTACACACAAGTCTGAAAGCTACGAGCTTTCTTGGAATGATTCTAAAACTAGTTCTACATTCTATTTCCAGGTGTGCAGTTCCACGTCTTGATTTCTCCGTTGGTTCATTGGCCGCAGAAGTTGAGGGAGCGGAAAAGCAAAGAGGAAGGTGAACTACCTGGTTTTCTCCTTCGTTAAGCATTTCTCGGGTCGCTGGACGGGTGTCGGGGTGTCACTCAAGACCGAAGTGAGGAGAAAAAGATGTCTTGACCACTGTTTCGGATTTCTCTTTTTCTCCAGCAGCTTGGCGAATGCAGACCTGCAGATGTTGTCATGACAACCTCACTGTAAACAAAAGACTGTTGTTGTAAGAGTACAATGCAGGTCGTTTTGAAGTGGCTGTTATTAGGAGAGTGGATTTTTCACTGTATTAATCTACGAGGGTGAGTGTTTTATTCTTAGCGTAATATTAAAGAAATTTGAAAGTGGATGTGGACTACTTGGAGGGAAAATTTGTGTACAGGTTTGCTTACGTCAAGCTGGATGAAGAGACGAGATATAAGGAGGTTTACCTGCCTTCAAAGTATTGCCACTGGACTTCTTGTGCACCTGTTGTAATACAAGATTGAGACTGGAGTAATTATATAATTGAGACAAGTCGTCGTTTCGCCATTGATTCTCAAGTTTGAGCTGATGTGTAACCCAAGTGCATTTCACAGTTTGTAAATAGCATGTGCAATTTATTAGTGAGAATGAGAATAATCGAGAAAGAAGTTTTAGAATGAATACTAGGTTTTGTGTTAAGGTTGAGTCATAACTTTGTATTTCTCGTCGGCGTCAACGTTTGGAGAAGCCGGAAGTTGGTACAGGCAGCCTGTGAGACTTAAAAGAAAGGAAGGCAGTGCATTCGCATGCAGATTGAGTAATCCCTTTGAAACTGTAAAGTATTGCCGGTTCTCATCTTACGAGAAATCTATGGTGTTAATAATTATGCGAATTTTTGTGTCAATTATTTTTTCTTCATGTGTTCCACGAACATGTGATGTGTTGACAATAAGTCGTTGTCTTATTGTTGAATTCAGTCGTCAAGCTAGGAGTGGCAGTGAGACTTTTTCTCCTGTAGTAGTAGGTACATGGTGTGCAAACAAGTGTTGGATTGTCTCAAGGGAATACTTGAAAAAATTGCCGACATAGCAGACATGTGTAAGTCCGTATTGGATATTTCACTTGTTGCAGGAACGAGCTTTGAGGGATAATTTCACCTTAGTCAGTTTCACTTCATGAAAGGAGCTAACTTTTCTCTTTGTCTGTATAGATTCTCCCCCAGGTTATTATTTTTTGACTAGAGATTTTTTTATTGATTCCACTAAAACTCTTCGTGTAAGTCCTCAAAGTTAGCGAATTATCCACTTAAATTGCTGTAATCACCCGATGGGCAATGCTCTGCGCTTAGGAATTGCGAGAGTAGGACTCGCCTTCAACAAATGGCGGACTGAACGAAGTAAGTGTTATTTGATGCGAGCATGATTTGAACAAGTAGCAAGAATCATTTAATGGTTGAATACAATGAAACAAAATGCATGCTTTAATGCCTTTTTGCCAGAAAAAGTTGTGTTTAGTGACTTAATTGAGCTCAAAAATGTTTGATTTCATATGAATTTAACTAATACTTGCAGAACAATCAAAACGACAAATTACCATACTCATACTAGGTTTTGCAAGCGACGGGAAAGTCCACCGTGGCACAGAGGCTTTCAAAACGTAAGTTTTTAAGGCTCATTGTCTGCTCGTTGGACGAGAGTGTTTACATTTTATGACCTTCCGCACTTTCGATTAATTGTAAGCTGTAAGTCATCTCTCTAAGTGAACTCTTGTTCCACACCATTGTATTGTCTCATTTGACAGCGAGGAAAGCATTGCCTGATCCTGCATATGTGCAAACAAAGGGCTTTAACACGATTGAAATTCGCAAGAAGAAACTGACCATCCGTCTGCACGACATCGGCGGACACTGTTCAATCCGCGAGCTTTGGACGCATTACTACCCTGACGTATGTGCATGATTTTCACATATTTGATGATGGACGTTTACTTGTTCTCCCTTTATGTAATCGTGATCGAGACATTTATATTTTAATGATTGGTCCCACGTAAGGTGGGACAGAGTCTAGGCTCCGGCTTTCTCTTGGTTAGTATTAAACACGAGTTTACGTCGCCGGAAGTTGCAGCACTAACTTCCGTTTTGTCAACCTAGCTCCTTGCAGTACAGGAAGGAAGATGGGTATATGAAGATATTGGATTATTTAAGTAGTCGAGTCCTCAAAGACGTTAAGTAAGTTGAAAGCTATTTGAAAGGAAAAGGAATTAATTATCCTGTGACGCGGCTGAAAGTTAAAATCAGGCGCTGTATTCGAGAGGTATCAGTGAAAGTTGTCATTACACGGTAGAATCTTTCCCTGTCAACTTTAATTATTTGAAAGACTAGGAACAGTTTAATCAACTTGAGCTAATGAAGTTGACATTCGAGGGACTCAAGGAAGTGTTTGGTGCGAATTGCTTTTTTGTTTAGGACCGGTACTGTGCTAATGGAAAAAAAGATGCAGTCACAAGCTTGGAGCTCAAGCTCGTAAATAGATTAGAGATTGCTTGATGATGGGAACAAGTCACGTTCATCCTACATTTCGGATACGTGTGGTCTTATGGTCTAATAAGGTATATTACACCTGCTGCATGTAAATCAGCAACTTGTGTGTCAACAATCCTTTATTCTGAATGTTAACAGGCTCATGGGATCATTTATGTGGTGGACTCAAGTAAACCTGAAGATATGGTTGAAGCGGGAGAAGTTCTAGCTGAGGTTTTGCGAGACGAAAGGATGCGGAGAAAACCTGTGCTATTGTAAGAAAACTTAATGAGTTGACTTTTTGTAGGTGCGAATATGGTTTTGCTGATGTAAAACGAGTGCATGATTGCAATTTTGCATTTCGTCAGACTTTTTTGCGATTAGGTATGCAAAAATGATTTGAGCTGAAAGATATATTGGAAAAAAATGGACTTTGCGCCGGCAGCAGTGTATCCATGCAGTATGGGAAAGGAAACTATCCTACGTTTTTTTAAAATATCATGTGGAAAAATGTGGTTCAATCTTTCATCAGCTTGTTTGTGAGCCTTTTATTGCCGATGTTAAAAGTTGAGTGGGGTTGAGTTCGAGTTTAATGAAAATATCAAGTGAGGAGATCTCGGACGAATTCGTATCAAAAATGTAGCGCAAGCTAGCCACGACCATGCTGCACGACATGTGTGATGGCGTATTTTTGATGTCTTGATTATAAAGATAATGTTGTGCATCGCTAATAAGCAATAGAACTCACATACGGTGTATGCCACACGATGGCTATAAATTGCCATCTCATTTGAACGCAAGCACCACATTTGCATTCGTAATGATGTGAGATGCAAAGACTATATCTAAGGCTAAATTATTTATCTGAAAGGAGATGTGTTCGATGGAAAAAGTTTATAGGCACGCTGAAAAAATGTTGATGAGTTGTGCAAAAGGGTAACAAAAGTAATTTTGGGTATCGTCCCTTTTTAGGTTAGCTAACAAGCAAGATGTAGCGGGCGCAGTATCGGAAACGGAAATGACTAGAAGCATGGATTTGGTCACGACAGTGAACTCCGCACGATGTCTGACACGAATTGACGTATGTGCTGCCAATAATTTGAAAATGGATCAAGGCATCTTTAACGGTTTCAAGTGAGTTTCATAAATTGCAACCTCTCCACATCAACTATCTCATGTCGATTGTTATCGGTTCCTGCCAACAAATGTGGTTCAGCTTCTGGCAAATTCTGATTAGTGCACTCGTCAATCGCACTAAATGCGTCAAACTCAAGTTTGCACGCTGGCTCCGTTTTGATTTTCTTCTGAGCACCTGTCTCCTTGACCTTGGAGCGTTGACATAGCACAGTCGAAACCGGAAAACTTCTGTGGTTCATGAGTGTTTTGAAGAACACCTGAGGAAAATATTGATTATGGTCCCGCGCATCGGTGGCGCTAATATGACTTTATCTGCAAGATGATTTATTTCACTCTCTTACAGGTGGCTGCTCTCCTACATCGAAATTCATTACTCGGAATTAAACGAAAGAGTTCAAGAGGATAGCGCCATTGAGATGGAACGAGAAAAGGTTTTATTCAATTTACGACGTTCAGCCCGGCAGGCTGAGGAAGAAGTACCAACAATGCAAGCTAACGGGTCTATAGTGAATAACAATCAACGACAAGCAGATGATGAAGAGGAAGATGGTATTGATCAAGTACAAAAGCCGAGAGACTTATGTTCGATGTCCTTTGACACGGAGAATGACCCTGGGGACTTACCTACTAGACCAAAGCCGTTGTCTGGAATCTCTGAGCGTCAGTCACCGGAAGGAGCTGCTGATTCTTCTGAAGATCTGAAAAAACAAACAACTGACGCAGCCAAACCGTCATCAAGTACAAGTTTACCTCCTCCTGATCCTAATGCTGCCCAGAATGGGAATTCCTTAGCTACAGCTAACCAGCATCAACCTATTGAATTGAAGAATGGAACCGTTAAGCCTACGCCTGCGTCTATAACTGGAGCTGGAGGATCTGGACAGGGCGAGAGTAGGAAGGACCCTGCCGTTGGTTTGCTTAAAAGTGCCAAGAGGGGCAACCGTGTGAGCCCCGCAATATCTAGTACCGATACTTCTGGTAGAAACATTCCTCTTGTACCTTTAAACCATTCGCAAGCTGAGTCCAAGACTGTTAACGGATTAGCAAACGGTGTGGACAATCCGGCCTTTGAGCCTAATGCTGACGATCAAGATTCCCAAGTTCAGATAACGAAACCGACTCTGAGGAAGTTTTCCGTGTCCCAAATCCCCGTTCGTACAAGTGCCTTTTCTATACGAAGCAATTCCACAGAAACTGATGTGGATGTAAGTTCTTAGTTGGAAATATATTATTGATTTTTACCGTTTGATACGGCTATATAAGGCACATGGCTTAATAGTATTGAAATTGAACTTTTGAAAACACTTTTGATTCCATATTACAGGGTCCTGCTGAAATCATCATGGTGACAACAAAAGCAGAAGTCCACAAGTCACAAGAGATAATAGATGATTTCACCTACAACCCAGGTGACACTCGACCGTCTTCCCGTCGCTCTACCGTTGATAAGCCCTTGGATACTTTCAATTTTGCGAATCCTGAGAATACTCACGAGCACATCCAATCACCTACCCTGTCTTACTTATCTGGAGGACATATCTCCCACAAAACATCCTTGGATAGCATGAACTCTGACGTGCATTACCGAATAGACCCACCTCAGGCAACGCCGAAATCTTCAAGTCATCGAAGTAACAGTAATCACGCGAACATCAACAGACCGTTATCACGCTCTTCCAGTGCAACTTATCTTAATGAATCATCTTTCCATCATCAAGGTAAATCTTGGCACCGTTTAAGCTGATTTAAACCCCTTATCTTAAACCTGTTGGCTCGTCCATCGCTCTCAAGTTAACAGTGTGCTCAATCTCGCCGTCCGCAAACGTTGCTGGATAGCAAAGGCTTTGTGTTATTTACACCTGCTTGAGTTGCACATTGCTCGCCTAATTTTTTCTTATCCAACTGTTTCTTGCTCATGGTTTTATCAATTTCTAACAAGATCTGAACCTTTTGCAGAGTTAACCTTACAAGTAAAGGCACTAGCCCCGTCGCCAAGACATCCTTCGTCCAAGAATCATCGGAACCACATAATCTCCTTGCCATCAAAAAACGAAAATGCAACGAATGCTAACCTTCCAGCGCTGGCGCTAACTCATTCTACCCATAGCAATGGAATGACTGTCAACAGTTCTGAAAAATAGTTGTTGTACTTATTTAGGCTATTCTGTTGCCTCAAGATCTAACAAAGTTTAATGTTTCAATGAAACTATTGATACGAAAAGCTTTTGTTACTCGTCGACTTTGTTTACTTGCATCTCATCTAAATTATGATCAACGCTGTCATGCACCACTTCGTATTTGAAGAGGTTTCCGTAATTATTTCATTTCAAGCACTAAATGTCATACAATGCACAACGAATAGGGAGAGCAGCAGCTTAAATAGGACTTTCCAATAGAATTTTGCACCACCTATGAAAGGAGACGGTATGAGACATATTGCTTCCATTAACATCTCTTTATGCAGACCAATTGGCAAAAAAGCACACCAAAGCATCCTGTCGTGTATTTGTAAACCGCCTACAAGTATGTTAGCGGATAATGTTCTTGAAAAAGGGAAGGGGAGCTTTTTGCTCAGTACTATATCCTGTTAGAAGGCTCGATTTTTGTAATGGTTACGCGCCTTGACATTGAGGAAGCGTCGGGCCATAAGAAAAGCATTATGAGCAGCCGTAATGGGGTTTCCCAACACAACTTTTCGCCTCTTATGAAAGGAGATGGTACGAGGCAAAACGCTTCCACTACGCTTGCGTATAGCTTCCTTCGGGCCATTAAAGTATACTAATGTAGATAGCTTGCAAAGTTAGGGTGCACGCAAAGTATGCTTTGTGTTAGTCATATCTTTCACTGCAACAATCGACGAAAATACCGCGGGATCATAAATCGCCAGTGATGGAACTTAATACTTGTTTATTATGTTTTCAATGACAAGTGAATGGCCTTTAAAACGCACATGGGATCGCACATGATTTTACATCCAAGGGCTTTATGCAAGGAATTAAAAATTAAAACTAACTTTAATCGCAGTTACGCTCGAAATTCTCATGAGGTTCGGATTTAAAATATCTGAAATGCCTTGCTAGCAGCAGAGTGTTCTTTATAGTCTTCCGACGTTTGTGAAAGATAGGTTTCGGTTTTTAATGTAAAGCCATCCGCCATGCTTGTGCTCATAAGTAGGAGTTGGATCGATCGAAGATTATAAATTAAAAATTAAATCATACGTAGAAGCTCTTTTTAAAACTGTTATCGGAAAGTGTGTTGTGCTTCAACTCACCGCCATGTCAGTCGTTTGTTCAGTTTGCAAGACTCCAAGATCGAGTGCGAATCGGACAGCCTGTGGAGTATGTGGTACTCACTTTTTGAAAAAGGAGAATACGAGTTACCAAGAGGTTTTAAAAAACGGAAACTGCAATTCTCCAATTGGACCTGATATTGATGTAAGTTACCATTAAACTACTGGGATGATTGCCTTGTCCCAGCTCTAATTGTTGAGACGGATTTAATCATTTCATTGCATTTCGTTTGCAGAGAACGGCACAAAAACGAGAAGCTTCAGATTCTTTTACGGAGGAAATTAAAGATGTTGCTAAAGGCCCTAAGCGATCGAAGTTAGATGATGACCGGGGTCCCGAAGAAAGAAATGAAATGGAATCCAATATGACGTCTGCCAGCGTGTCTTTCAGAGAGATTGAAGAGAGCGACCAAGAAAGTAAGTTAACTCTGTTAATAAATAAGTTTTTATGGTCTTCAATTCAATCTGAGCATTAAGTTTAATCCAATGACTTATTTTAGTGTACCAGTTGAAAATGGACATACTAGAATCAGCTCGGGCAAATATGGAAAGTACAATACGGTTTCAGTGCAAGTGTATTCGCTTAGGAAGTTATAGAAGTAGAGTGGAGGATGACAAAGCGGAAAAGCCTTATAATGTTATTTTCACGAAGAAAGGAATTCTATTCGATGTCAACCATGCTAAGGAAGGTAAGGAATTTTTATATTTTACCAATATTCGATTCGGTCCCGCGCTAAAGCACGGGAATATTCGCAGAATGAGCCTGGCAAGCGGCTGAAGGGTCGGCATAAATTCCTACAATGGTACAATGTGTATCCCTATATAAAGTGTGAGTGATTAACCTCGCTGGAAAAGCAGAGTTAGAGTTTACCAGCTTAAGTACGTCGCAGCGTTGAAGGCATTAGGGGGTGCTGTCATCAAGCCTCCCAATTTCAAATCTTTAAATGGCTGCAGTTCATCAACCGTTACCAATTTTCTAAAACGGGTTGAAGATCTGTGTTCCCTGTGGCTTCTTCGGTCGGAATCCACTCTTAGATCAAAAAGTCGAAAAATGGCCCATTTTTGCAAAAATTGACGATGGTTAGCCTTCCCATTTTGACGAAAATTAGTGGAAATGGGCAATTTTCAGATTTTTTGAACTGAGAGTGTGTTCTGACCAAAGGAGCCATGGGGAATACAGATCTGCAAACCGTTTGTGAAAATTGGAATATGTTGAAGAATTGCAGGCATTCAAAGTTGAAGGCATCATGTCAGCAACACCTTAACTTCTGGCGAAATCCAGAAAACCGGTCAACTTCAAACAAGAATTGCTTACCGTAGACTTGATTGATCTAAAAAACTTTTTTTCAACCGCGCATACTACTTCAGACTATCTATTTAACTCCAATAGTATGAGGGTGATGATAAGTTCGTAAATGAAGTCTTGAAATTGAAATTGCATTTCAAATTCTCTTCTTTTTCACACTCGTAATGATTATTTTTTTACAGAGGGAATACGTGTGGAGCTTTTGATAAGCTCTTCGTCCATCTTTTATTGCGCCGGTTATTTTGGCTACTGCCCTCCAAATTTCTTAGTTTATCGAACGGGCAAGAAGATTTCTAATGCTTTGTGCAAACGGGTTGGAATTGACGGTATCAACTTTAAGTTCAGTCCCACTCTACAGGGTAAGACAAAGTCAAACTATTCCTTGCCGTTTTGTAACATTTATTCAACCGTAGCAATAACATGGTAGTTCGATTTAATGTATCATCATGTGTTCTATACTTACAGTGGGGAACCAAAACAATATCATTTTCTATGTGGAGGGTCCAATTCTTGAGAAAGATGCCATCCGAGTATTCCAAAAGATTCACTTAAGCTCGTTCGTTTCTCTAGCGACTTATGGCGATGCAGTCAAAGTACTAACAGCTTTAGCGCTCCCAGGCTCACCAGACTCGGAACACCGTAAAGGCGAACGATTCGATCCGAGGCTGTCTGCTTTAAAAAAGAAAAGTGCGTCTTTAGAACTTGAGACGGAAGGAGTTTCTCCTGCTGTCGCTACAAAGCACGCATCTCAGCCAGTCGTCAATCAGACTCCTACTTCAGATTTTTCAACCGTTATACAGAGGACGACCAAACTAGAGTCACACGCAGCACACGCTGAAGATTCCGATGATGAACTGAGCCTTCCTAATCAGCAGTACGTACTCCATTATGTGCTGCAGTACATAGGTGGTATGCCTTGGTCGATGCTTAAAATAATTTTTTTATCTTGCAGGGTTTTACGGGTTGGAAAATTTTCTATAACCAGAAACGATGTCTACACTATTGGGCCCACGCAGTTCATCAACGACGTTATAATAGATTTCTGGTTGGAACACGTTCTGGAGCATAGAGTATCGGAGTTAGATCGTCACAGAACTCATCTGTTTTCAACATATTTCTATCAAAAATTAACACAGAAAGAAGTGGTCAAAAATGGTGTGATAGCATCTATTTCTCCCGAGAAACGGCATAACAGAGTTCAGAAGTGGACGAAGAAAGTCGATATTTTTTCTAAAGACTTCGTGGTAGTGCCTATTAATGACCAGTAAGTGTCACAAATGTTAACGTTTTAGCTTTTGAAACGAATTGGGGATCAGAGGTGAATCATAGTGTTGAAATTTAAATTTCCTGTTTAGCTGCCATTGGTTTCTGGCAATAATTTGTTACCCCGGGTTGGACGGACCTGAATGGATATCCGATGGCTCCCCAGTACCCAACTGGAATAACATAGGTTATCAAAATGTACATCCTGTGTACCAACTTCCACCAGGGATGAAGGAAAGAACTGATGACTTGCCGAAGCGTGCGAAGGACAAACTGCAACGTAGAATCCGATACCAGAAAAAAAAAGAAATTGCGCTCATGGAAGAGAGTAATCGTCTTAATAAAAGTTCCGTGATCGAGGGTGTGGATGACGAGACAAACGAGGTTTGAGCCTTATCTTTGTACATACATTTTTAAGGATTTAGTCTAATGAAAATCTGGTCTAATGTCTCACTGTACTTGAAGTTAATCATTTTTTGCTCATGTAATGAACTAGGACGAATTACCGGATATCTTTGAGCCAAGTCAGGAGAAAAAAGGAAAAGAAACGGACCCCGATTATGTAACATTGGACTTTGGTGACCATGAATATGATGATAAAGATGAAGCAGCGTCTGATGACGACGAAAAAACATTATGTAAGACAAAAACATCATTTATGAAACCAATTCACCAAATCACTTTCAATTTTGTTTTTTTCTTTATCAGCAAGAGACTATGCTGTAGCCTACTCTTACTGTGATGACCTAATGGAAGAAGCTCATACCTTAGTTGGAGATCGAGTGAGCACACCTAGCCGGACTGGGATTGTGTCCTTGAATGCGAGCTCATGCAAGACAGTTGCAGAGAAACCTTTTAAAGAAGATGGAGATGTGGCAATCGTTGAGGCAGACGAGGAAAGAACTGATTTTCGTATTCGTCAACCTTGTATACTAATTTTTGATTCCCTCGGAGAAGACTGTAAATCGAGAACTTTTTCTACGCTTCGGGAGTATCTAGGAGTTGAATACAAGGTAATCAAATCAATAGTCGTCACATTCTGAAATGAATCAAATAATTTGCGTCCTACAATTAGTTATTCATTATTTGACAGAAACGGAAAGGTAAAGAGAAGGTATTCTCCAAGTACACCATGCCTGGGTTCGAAGTGAATTGTCCACAGCAACCAAACTTTTATGACTGCGGGTTATACGTTCTTCAATATTTTGAGCAGTTTTTTAAGACTCCATTAACCTCGTATTTGTTACCCCTTCCATACACGCTAATTAATTGGTTTCCTCCATTATTAAACAAGCGGGAGGAAATATATAACACCATTCGAGAGTTAGTGGAAAAGGACAAACCGGCGAGGCTAAACCACTTTCCAACGTTTAGCTGGCCTAATGAAGAGGAATCATCTGTGCCTAAAACGCCATCCCAGGAGCACATAACCGGAGTCGGGTGCCATTCTAAGGATAAGGAAACAGTGCAAAGTAATGATATTACATCCTCCCAAGCGACTGAAGCAGATGTATTCAATGATTTAAATGAGGACGACAGTGACGTGTTCGATGACCCTATGGCTGCTTCAGCTAGTAAAGAAGTTTGTACTTTTCGATCAGTGCATTACGCTCCGATACTAAAATTGGCCAAAGTCGACGATGATGAGGAACAATTATTAGATATCGATGATTGAACTTCTGTTAAAAGCTGCTAGCGAAAGCCTGCTTCCTGTTTCTTCTTAAGTGTAACCACCATTTTTTTGGGGGCTAGTGCGTTCCTTAACTTCGATGCTATTGCAGTTGGTTAAATAGTCTAATCTGTGGCAAGGATATATTTTTCCAAAAGTATGAAACCTGCTCAACGTTTTTCCTCCTCATTGTCCTCCTTAATATTACGGATTTATTTGTGTATTAGATTAGAAACGAAGAGAACTTAATTAGCTGGAGGAGCAACTCCTAGAGCTAAGCAAAGCAGAAAGTAAGCTTTGTTTAACTTTGTATCTTTAGTACATGGTCACCTTTTACCTTTTCGCGGTAGCGTGCCCTTGATAGTAAACTTGACTGATGCCTTTCTAAATATCTTTGTTCGTTGTAGATCAACGACGTCCATGTTTAAAATTGATAGCTATTTCAACGATCTTTTACGAATACTTTTTGATGTAAGACGGTTCGTATCGATTGTTCTAGTGTTTTAGCGTAAGACGCTTGAATATGTGATTAAAAGCTCATTCAATCGCATTGTGAAACAGTTATTGTAGATCACCTTCATGTTTGCTGCCAGGCTACACTACACGACACTTTCACCGGTCTGGTCACACGATCACCCCATTCTCTCGTTTACTCAACTCGACTGGAACATGCCCCATCCTGGATGTCTTGTTGCTTCTCTCTGACAGATATTTTCTCCCTTGCCAACTACCATCACCTTACATAGCTCATATCCCTATGGAAATTGCATCCTTTTGTACTCTCAATCACTCGGATTTCTCATTCAGAAGATAAGCTTTTAGTAGTCCGAAAGGCCAAAAAACGTTTTAAGAAGCATCACTTCGGTGCGTTGCCTTAATATCCCGGGAAAGCCCTTTCCCCCGTATGCCCTTACCTGTATGACGTATAGAACGGTATGCCCTGGGGCTCAATTTTCAAATCCTCAAATACTTGCAAATTCCAATGTTCAAACACCAATTTCGATAGATCTCAGCACGGCGAGTCGATTGGTGCCACTGGCATCCTTCTCCGACCAATAATAACGAAGTTATAAGGCCTTCCTTGCCTTGGTGC
>VRMD01000638.1:0-23403 GCA_009872375.1 Sminthurides bifidus | reverse complement strand
AGACACGCGTAACCTGAGCGATGTTCCCTTGTAGTGCCGTCAGTCAGCTGAGCTAATAGAACTACCGGTACCCTCAAAATACAACCGAATGGCCCTGAGTAAGTTGCTGTAACCGGATTCTTGTCGTGTGCAAAAGCAATACTGTAGGAGGGGAGTGAAACGAAAAAGATTCACAGTACCGAAACCGTCTACTGCAGCTTCCATCACATCAAAATCATTAAGTTTACGTCTGTGAACAAGGTGATTCACTGTAGAACACAGCAGCTCCTGTTGGCAAGGGAACCTTGGTCTTGTATCCACCAGTAATGTAAATTGGAAGAGTCATTCAGCTTGTCAAACGTGTTTTAATGCTCGATGCGATGCACTGCCTGTCGCGAAAAAGGCAAACACTCAAGCTCATTAGAGGAGCCAGTCCCAAATCAATTTGAGATCAAAAAAATTCACGACATTCTTTCCACGTAGAAGATCAAAACAGCAGACTTATAACCGAGGGCTTTTTGAACATGAATGTCGGATGTCCCACAGCTACAGGTATAGTACACTTGTTATCAGTTCAGGTAAGAAAACGTAATAAAGAACTGGTTCCATACATACATCAGCAGAAGCGAAGGGTGAGCTAGTGCTGGATGGTCTGACGACGTACTTGCAGTAACAATGTAAAAGTTGTATGCTACAGCATAAGCGATAATGTTATTACACCATGGTAGTGGTATCAGCTAGATGAATCGTGTTCTGGTGGTACAGGCTTCCAAGGTATAAAAAGCCATTGCAGCAAGTATGCAGATGAAATATGAAATGGCTTCTGATTACGTATCATGGAGAGGTGACATTTGGAAAGCAGGCCGAGTCATAAAATTAGTATCATGTTCCTCCAACTGGAAACTTGGTATTGTAAAAGTATCACATTTTATGTCACCAAATATGTTGGCATGGGTCTTAGCTGCTTTTTATCTTCAGGTGTGCTTGCTCCTGTAGTCAGGACAAGACAGGCTGTGATTGACGCTCGTTCCTACAAAAAGCAATGTTTTACCTGCTGTGCGGAATATTTAAAGAGGACTGGCCTTGGAGAGTATTTTTCGTGTCCTCACTGCCACAACCTACGTAACTGGGTGATAACTCATCGGACTCGCAACACTTTTAAATTGAATTGAATCAATTTATCGACGGGCAATAAAGGCAAGGCGTCGCGCTTACATGTAATCTTAAGACGTGCGAATTATTACGAAGATGTGAAGCGCGATATGTAAATTGAGATTGTAATTTCCTCTTGTCATGACAGCCCTTGATCATACGTCTTTTGGAGCCTCCACGTGAGTTTGTGTGTGATCGGGTGGATGCCATACGAACACGAACTCTTCTCCTTCTTGCACCCTTGCAAGCTTCCATCTCTCCTTCGGTATATATCTCCTTCGCTCACTCTCTTTCCCTTCCTGCCGTTTTGTCACGAGAAGCTTGAGGGTTTCTCTTTCTCCCTTGGTGAAATCCCTGCTGTCGACTCGTGCTGACGACAATCTTATTGCCAGAGCAATTGCAATGACAGCCAAGTGGGACTCGGAATTCTATGGATTGGACTCTTGCCATTGGAAACATAACAACAACAATCAGAGGCATGACTTCTTCCTTTAGGATTTACTCCTCTTTGAATGAATGTATTGCAGGAGCCGGAGGTAATATTCGGATTGGTTCCGTTGAAAAATTGGCAGGCGTGGAATTTTTTGCACCTCTCACCTAGCTCATCTCAGGGTTGACAGAATGCAATGCCGTAGTGTCTCTCCCTCACATGATAAAAATGCCAACAGATTCCGTCAAATTTGCCCCGAGCAAAGGGAAGGAATGAAGATGTATTGGAAAATTTCCTTCCCAAAGAAGGTGAGCGACTTGATATACTGTCATCTGTAATCCCAGACCCCCTGCAAACGCTTGGAGTGTGAATGCACCGTCGATAACAATGTTCCACCAAGCTTAAAATAGACGTGGCGTCCGAACAATTTGAATTTGTGCACATTTCAAACCAGGAGTACCTCCGTTCTGAATTAGTCCGAATCTACTGCCCAACTAAAAATTTTAAAACTGATGCTTTTCCGCAAAGATTGCCTACCGATTATTGCGAAAAAGGTCATTCTTCCTCTGCAACTAAAAATTAGCACATGCTATTTGCATATTCACAAAGGTTTGTTTCAGAGTTTAAACTCATGGATTGATAATACTGAATGCTGCTGCATCTAGACAAGGTTACGACAAGCCTTGTTGCGTTGCCTCCGCCACTAGAAAAGTACCAACGATTTGTATAAGCATCTGTGCATACGTGCAACATGACAACAGACATGTAGCCTTGCGTGCCTCATCGCTCGATGCTCGTCTTACAAGAAATACATGGACGGTGCCATTGACAGTGCATCTATAACCCGTTTCACGACATGTCAAGACTGTGCGATAGAAGAAAAGAATGTGTTGTGGGTAGCGGTCGTTCCTAACGGTGCTTCGAACATGAACAAGTTGCACAACTTGGCTCATAGTAACCTGGTTTATGTGTGCGTTGTCAAGTTTACGCATCCGTTTGAAGTACATGTGTGCAAAGCTCAGTCTACTCGATTTACTAGCAGAGGAGGTATTTCTCGTGATTAGAATTTAAGTTTGCCTGAAGTAAGCACACGGCGATTGTGCTTCTGCTGAGAGGCGAATTGAGCTCAGCTTCTGCTTTAGCTAAAGGAGAGAATCGATGTTCATTTAGCTAATAGTGGCCAGGGAGGAATATGGGCCAGATGCATAAAGTTACTTAAGATGGAGGAAGTGATTTAACCTATTTACGACGGCTAAATGGAAAAGAAAAATCGAAGCTGAAAACGCTCCGCGCTTGTAACAGTCACTTGTGCCAAGTGGTATCAGACTGGAACTGTGGAGAGAGAAGAAAGCTCGTGAAAAAAGATGCTGCTGTTCATTTATTAGTTCCAAGTGTAGCTCCAGCTGGGGACCGAGACGTCGTAAGGGAGCGGAAAAAAAGAAGATTGAAACAAAATCCTTAAAGTCTCTGAGCGCAATATTATTTTCTTCAATATTTGTGCTCTTTAAAGCCACTGCCGGTCTTGTAGAAAGCTGCGATAACGTACGTGCGTATAGCCGTTACATGTGATGCGAAATCCCTTGTTGAGTGCTTTAGAACAGCTTGTGTTCTCTGGCCAAGGACATTACTCAGTTTCTCCTGCTAATGCCGAGCTTTCATCCGGCATTCTAATTTGGAATATGATTCCGTGCAAGAACCTGAAGCTTTTCCAAGCCTTGTGTACTGTATTCCATTTGAGTGTCTTGTTCTCTGGTATTTCTGGTCTGGACAGATTGTATAAATGGGTAAAACTAATGCAGTAGTGTCTGAGAGTACTTGCTTACGTGTCATGCACACAGATCTCGCAGATGAGGGAGGAGAAAAGAAAGAGAAAGTTAACCACTGTCTACTATCCGGAGCAGGGCTGACTAGTCGGAATAATAACAAGGCGGTTAGTACAATAAATATATGCAGGTTGCATTATTTTTTAAATCACAAGCACACACAGGCCGCATTCTCGTTCAACCTGACTCTTTAGCAAGCTGTGGCCCTGAGGGGACCTGGAGCAGAGAAGAGTCGGCTATCGTTGTATGGAAAATTCAATCTGAGAGATTCAAATCGCCTTTCCGTCGTGGTTGCGTCCTTGTCATCCACGTTGTACCTCGAGCCTCAAGTTTTGGTATATCCTCTGCCTCGGCGGCTTGTCTTGTGGACTGTGATGCAAATTGAGTGGAGTGAGCAAGAGGTAAAAATCCTCCGGTCCAAGTCATTTCCTGGAGCAAACTTTTAAATTTTCCCCTTCAACTCTCCAGCCATTTCTCAGTCAGTATTCATGTTTTATGTCAAGAAGAAAACTATTTTCTCTTACACGCTTCATCGTCGCGAGCTTTTGGAGCGAAAGAAGAATGCTTCAAAGGAGAGGTTCACCCGCGGTGACTTTGGGACAATTCTCCGTGCCAGAAACTCACCTTTGGAGACGGCAAGAAGGAATTCAACGCCCTCATATAATTCTCTAACTGCGCCTTGATAAAGGCCGTCCACCTTGTGTTCAGGAAGGAGGTGAAAGTTTAAGTACTACGGCATTAAAGGCGCGTAAAACGCTTTCACCAGCTGGAGCGTTCCCTGCTTTGAATGCTTGAGTTTAGTGGCGATTTGATAAACTCAATCTCTTCCCCTCTCTCGTGCACTCTTTCAAACTCATTCGATGAGTGAATGGAAGTGAATTTACGAGTAAACTAAAACTTGGATGGAAATCATCTCTCATAAAGTAGCTGTGCCCGGCCACTGATGAATACTTTCCTGGGTCCTAAATCCAATGCTTGCTCGCAGTAAAACCAACACGGTCGAGACTGTCGTCTTTGAAATCCTCTTATGTTCTCCGCAGTGAGTTCATGACATGGTGGGGAGGTGACGTTGCCATTGTAGAGGTGGTGAAGCTCAGTGTGATTACTCATGCCACCCGGGTAAATACCGCACATGGAGGGGAAAGTACCAAAAAACTTCACCCGCAACAACCTTTCCGGAAAGCTCGGTCGAGTAAGAAGGAACAACAAGGATACTTAAGACTGAAGGGCAGAGGGTAACTTACGGCCACTTCTTGTGGATTTGCAACGAGAGGAAAAAGTTGATTTATAGCTCCGTGTCCGATTGACAGGGGAACATATAGGCTCTTTGCATCCGAAGCTGGAGGAAAATAAGAGAAGAGGAGCAGAAATGCATGCGGAACACTTCTTTGTGTAGCTATAATGATCCAGGTTTCGGAAGTAAGTCAATGTGATGTGATGCGTAGCGGAAAACTGATGATGATTCACTCATCTCTCTCCCCATCATAACAAATCCCTTCCATGGTTCCATCAGCAGCTCGCAATATTTCACACAACTTTCAAAGCTGTTTATGCACAGTGCTCCGTTTACTTACAATCCACTCCTTTCCCCGGAACCTAATGATCCGTCAGAAGATCCTTCCTGAGTTTGCAAAAACTTTCAAGAGAGCAACTCTTCAAAGCCCGCACTCTCTGCTGAAGCACAATTAAGCCCAACCATTATTGTCTACCTGTCCTCCAATCTAAATGAGTTACCCCGAAGGAAATAACCAAGACGGAACTCGTGCAGTGTAACTCGGAAGGATCGCATCTCTTCTCATTATCCTAATCCCCTTAACAAGGGGCTATTGAAAAACCACTTGACTCTAGATGTGTCTCTCCTTGTTGAATCACAAAGAGCGATTCAAGGCCCCGGCTCCCGCAGTCGGAAACATTATTATTAGGCAATAATTTTATGCTTGCCGTCAGCGTTCGTTTGCTGCGGTGAAAACTGTTATTGAATCGGAATACATGGTGCGGCACATGCATCTAGATGAATGTGACGAGAACTGCAGCGCAAAGCAGGGGAAAAGCGTATGCTATAGAGCTCAAGAGTCACCATTGCGCTCATTTTTCTTCCATCTTCCCTCTCCTTATGATCCCATGAAATCTGTCATCCACAATAATGAGGTTAGCCTCAAGTCCCGTTGTATGCGGTGTATTCCAAGTTGCAACTTGTGCCATCACGCTTCGCATCCTTCCTGTAGTCCTGTAACGACTTTGTTCGAGTAAGTAATCCCTAATGCAATACTTACTAGAAAAGGCACTTTCTATAATCGTCGCGAATCCGTGGATACACTCCTTGCTTGTCGCTGCATGTGCTGCGGGTAAAAGTGTTCACGGTCGTCACACCGCCATGAATCCCATCTCATTTCACCTCATGGAGCAAGAAACCAAGGAGTTGTTTAACGATTTCATCTCACAGCTGACATAGAGGTGCGAGTCCTGCTATGATCGCAGTAAAAATATCACATGCGACTAAAAATCCTTGCTAATGTTGTTGGTAGGTCGATACACATACGACATGGCTAGGCTCGTGTATATCACTATGTAGAGAGTCACGGTTCAGTTTGAAACATAAAACTCGTATGAGTGAAAATAGCAAACAAGCTATCAGCACCGAGGAAACCAGGAAAGTTGCTGTAATCCTAGCTAAATAAAGGCTCAGTCTTCGGAAGATACTATGAGGATTTCCTGAGCTTAGTGCACAAAGATTATTGAAGCTATCAAACTTTCTCCTGCCACACTGCAAAAGAAGTCACATGAATGATCATCATTAAAGCCTCCGTTTGTTACCGAGTCATTCAACAGTTCTCACTAGTTTGGAAGAAAGATACTTGGAAATGGGAAAGTTGCCCGACTGTAAGCAAGGGAAAGTGGAAAGAGACAGACAACGCGATCCCAAGTTTGTAAACATTGTCGCTGTAATTCCTCTATTTTGTCTGAATCAATCTATCTAACTTTAGACAAGGAACTAAAAGACTTGAGCACCAAACTCCGGACGGAAATGAACATTATCTTCAGTTCAATTGTCACTCTACTCTCTTCCTCTTTGCTTCCCGGTCGTACTCCTCTCGTGTGACAAATACTCACAGTCTTATTTCGCCTTTTGTGACCAAAGAGGGGAACTGGGGCTAAAATCCAGCTCACTTCCTTCCTGTCGAACAAGTGACTGTTCTGGCTGTGTCTAGGTACCTGTGACTGTTACTGAAGTCAAGCTGATTCTCAGTTAACAATGATGCTCGTTTAAAGCGTAGAAGATTTCAACAAGGTAGAACCAATTACAGAAACCTGGATTGAATTACACATCGGATTCCAATTCCGGATCGTGACGGCTGAACAATCTGAGCGAATGCTGGAGAAATTTGTCAGGTTTTCACATCAACGTCAGCTCCACGATTTGAGACATTCTCAACTTTCTTTATAATTTCACAACTCATATTTCATCTTCTAATTGAAATGACTGTCAAACATAATCTACCAGCATCATAATTTCCATCAGGAGCACAGCTTGAAGCTATGGCAGCCTTCGTATTTTCAATTTCATGCAGCATAACCTGAAAACTTACGCAGTTATCTTGGGATTCATCATCATGCAGTCCTGTAACCATGCATACATTAATGCCAGTAGTGGCAGTGGCCTGCACCTCATCCTGTTTAGGAGAGAGGAGCTGCGAAGGTGTCCAAGAAACCCATATCTGTCTTTCCTCATGTAAAAATATCAAGCTGCTAATGACTGCGCTCAACACCTCGGCAAAAATTAGCTCACGGTCTGGGAGTTGACGTTGCCAGGCTTAAAAGCAATTGTAATGGCCCTCCCGCTAACATAACGAAATTAATTAAAGAAGACAATGACGAGGAGGAGAAGGAGCGAAAAATATTCTCTTATTTAAAGACTACCACCCGTGCTTTCCGCAATGGCACGCTTCGCATTTCCCATTTGTGACACGTTACTTTCCCTGGGAGAATCCAGGAGACGAATCGAAAATCAGGAAACTCGAGAGTCTCAGTCGTGCTGCTCACGCAAGGAAATAATCCCCTCGTGTAAATTGAAAACGGGGGAGCTTCTTGTTGTTCACCTGCGAGTAGTTTTTTCCCATTTCATCTCACTTTCAGCTGATCCTCCTTGATACATAATCTGGAGAGCTTCAGTCTCAAAAAATGCTGACCCCTACCCGTTGTTGACGCACCCTTTCTCTCCGTCTCCGCTCAGCTCATGCAAAGTTAAGGAAAGCAAGTCTCACGTGTACGAGGCACATGCTCTCACACTCTGTCAGATTCCTGCTGAAGATTTTAACGATTTTGTTGAGCAAGGAATCGAGGGCCTTCAACAGAGGCGATTTACACCCACCCATCATGAATCTTGATATTACGTGGGCCATATTCTTTCCTTAAATAAATTACCTCAAGTCTTTTCCATCTACCGAATCTCAGGAGGTGAGCGAGTCATGGCTTTTATGGCCATATTCATGCCATTTAGAAACACGCAGAACTCTTCACTCCGTCTCTGTAACCTGCAATTTGCACGCTTAACAGTTTAAGCGAGCTGGTTGATTCCCTTCAGCACTCTTCCTTATGGAGCCAAAGATGTCTTACTTTTAAGTGCGTCCTGAGTCTGAGCTGAGATACGCGAAAGCGGGCGTTAGGAAATGAGTATTTCAAACCGGAAACCAAGAACCGGGATTGGCCCTAAAACAGCCACCTGGAAACAAGGTCATTGAATGAGGCACAGGGCCCAGCAGGCTGTCACATTGATTGCTTCATGCAGTACTCGCAACAGCTATTTATTTACCGCTCTGCTTGAGTGAAACAACACGATCATGAAACAGTGGTCTGTACTGCTTCATCACAAACGCTGTGGTGTAAATTCGGCCTTTAAAGGTGCAATATAAACCCTTATTCAAGTGTTATCGTCCCGCATCTCATTCACTCACTCACCCTCTCTCTTTCGGAGAAACACATCAGATCTGAGTATTTTCTAATCTGCTTCCATCAATTTTCTACCAGATTCATTTAGCCTATGCGGAGAAAGGCGCAATCATGAAATAAGGACCAGATGCTGTCCGCTCTCTACCCGCTGATTTTTGTGAAACCAGGCTGACATTTCACGAGAATGCAGTCGGATACTATAGCAAATTTTTGCTCTGAGGCTTGTGCTCCAGCTGTCCACAACTTTATCGCTTACTCGAATGTGACTGGCGTATCAATAGCGGGTTTTAATTAAAGGAAACGCGACTAGCGGCTGAACTACATGTTGTACTTGCTCAATTTTAAAAGTACAGGGCCACTTTTCTAGGTTTAGTGTAACGTCGTTAATCGGCGTAAAAGCGAGACGAGATCAGAGACCGTTTGCCGACATACACTTGCGACCGAGAACAACTTGTGACCCTTGCCAGAGCAGTTCGAGCTAAAGCTCACACGCCAGGTACCTTCATGGCCCAGGAAAGTTTTCGCATTAAACTCGAGTATGTTTCAAGAGGGAACTAGAAATAATAGCTGCGCTGGAACTGTCACATAGTAATGTGAAAACACGGTCTTGGTACAAAATGCAGCGTTCGGATGGAGCCAGCCGTAACAAAGTTGCTGCCAGCTCTCCTGGGTGCTATGACGTGGTTTGCCGTGATAGCAACCACGTTTCCGTTCACACATGTGGGTGAAGTAACCAAATAACCCGAGGCGTGAATTCGCAAAAACTCCAGCATCCTAAACTACTAAGTGGGCTGTCTTTACTCTTCGACCTGGTGACACGAAGCAAGACGGTAGTAGAATTCTAATCACCGAGGACAAGACTTTCGAACAGGGCCATAAACTGGTACTTACATGGACGTCATTGTAATGAAAATTAGGTATTGCTCCTGCACCACTGCATGTTTGCTCAAAATTTACACGCCGAAAGTTGTAACTTTGCTGGATGGCGTCATCGCATTAAAATTCAAAGTATCAACTCTGATCTCAATCAGGATGGAGGACAATCCAAATCCATAACGCCTTCACCCCTCTTCCATCTCTTGCAAATCTCCATGCGACCAAAACGTTTTGCGAGAGTTGCCCTACATGCAGGTGGATACTGCAGTGAGCTCATAAAGCCAGCTGACAGGTGTCGTCAGACTGGCATGGTATGCGAAATTTGGCTCGGCAGCAATACTCTCGAGCTACCGTTCTTCTCCAGGGTGACACTAGCGGTAAGTTACTGGACCCGGTCTCGGGAACTGCCGTGCATAAGGAAAGTGTACGAATTGGGAAGAAAACAAGCACAAAGGAGTAGAGGAATGACAAGCACTTGAGAAGTGTAAACGGAGGTGGCAGTCGAAGGGATTAAGGCGTACGGGGAGATGAAAATTTACGGCCCGTAGATGATGACCTGAGACTCTACTTTTTCTGATGCAAGGACATTACAAAGAGCATAAGAGTATATAGTGTCTGGAAATGATTTCCCAATTGAATCACTTAAGAACACTATACCCGTGTCAATAATGAAAGCGTACACGCTATTTTCTCAAGTGCTCCACTTGAATCTTAATCTACTACGCTCTCTGCTGCTTCCTCTCCCTTCTCGTGAACTGACTCAGCCAGAGTTTTTTTCTACCTGCCTGAATAACTTCCACATTCAGCAAAGCAAGACGTGCTCAGGAATAAGAGATGGGACACTTCTTCATCCTCACGGATCGTCCTTCCCATCCCTGCTCTACAACAACGTGGCTCGAAGACACAAGATCCAGCACGGAAAATAACTCAACACAGATCTGCATCCTGGGCTCAAGTCCTAAACCCACGGGATTGGATAGAGGAATTACAAGAGCAGCACCTGAGGATTTTAGGGAGCATTCCCGCCGAACTGATTTCAATAGCTCACCTGTCCTTGTCTACCGTACCTGCCTGTTTACTCCAGTGGAGTGTGGGAGTGTGGGCCGATGAGAGCACAATGTACAAACGAGTCGGTAATACTTAAAGCCTAGTCGATTCAATGCATATTAGCCGTACAGGTGAAAAATCACGGCGGAAAATCCAACTTTGTTTACCCACAATGGACGGATGATGGACTGCTGCAATGTAGCTGATAACATTATGACTTTGGAGAATACCATAATCCCTTCTTAACCACCTCCATTGGCATGACTTATGTGTCGTTCTTTGTGTGCTGAGTAAATAAACGCCGGGATGAGGGCAGATTGTTCTACAGTCGCTAGATCAACTCCTTTTATTGACATCGCCTTGCTCCGTGGACAAAAGACTCATTCTTGACGAAGTGCAAGTCGAAAATGAACAAGTCACCTGCCATTCCTCATGGCATGCTCCTTTTGTGTGCAAAGGTAAGCTAAGCGGTCAATAGTTCCAACAATTCCATATGCACCACCCTCACAGGTCTGGATTCCCAGCCTTACTCAACATACGTCATTGCTTGAATTAGTCAAGCGTTAGCAAACCGTACGTGTGGCGTCTCCCCGGCATTATGGCTTAAACGGATTGAATTTAACGTTTGGCTCATGGCACAACTGGAAGTGGAAGAGGAGATTGAAGATTGCCACGCCACCGGAAATGAATAAAAGCGGGTGTTAGCACAGATAAACTGTAGGTAGAGAGGGAATGCGAGAAGTTAAAGATGGTGTGGTGATGAATCGCAATTGCATACATCATGCAAGTAAAAATTCAGTTTGCCTCAAGAGGATTTTCTCCTCTCAACGAGACAGGAGTCGGTAGGGAGCGAGAAGCAGTGCCAAGGAGTTGGAGAGTAATACCCGGATTTTTCCACGCCATCAACCCGATGTGTAATCAAGATCCCTTCCAGGAATAACGACAAGATGTGCACTGAAAATCTAACTTGGGTATCTAGCCAAGCGAAGACCAGGAGAGCAAATTATGGAAAACCTGCTATACGTACCCGCCTACGGTAAGTCATCCAGCTTAGGTTAAATGGCTGGAGGACTGGGCTGGAAAACTTGAAGTTGAGGGGCGGTGGATGGAGAAAGATAGACATTTCTGATTAAAATTCAAGTTTATACGGGAATTTTTCCTCAGACATTCTTCTCGGAGCAATTTGTCTTGGAGTATTGACTGTGCGAAACCAATAAAATAAGTGGTGAATGGGCAGAAAGGTCTCACAGTCCTTGTTTCTTTTCTCCTCCAGCTACAGCCCGGCCGGGCTGGCAGAGAAATAAAAGTTACAAGATTTACGGCAACATGCCCAATTGGAAGGTTAAATAACTCTGTCATCATCATTTGTGTAATGGTACAAGAGGAGAGAGATAGAGAAAAAATTCACCATATAACACCCTTCCGATTAAGGCTTTTGCACAGAGCCGAGCCATTTTTCCCTCTGCCAGGACGTACTATGAAGGGAATCCTAACGAGAGAACTGACTGCAATAACGTGTACATTAACGTTTCTATAAGCCTCCAGATCATGCTCAGAGCGGATGACCATTTTGCATTGACAACCTACGCAAGTTCCATTGTAACTCTCGTTTGGTGCAGTGTTGGCAAAATGTCGTTTGCGAGGAGCCGTCGTCGATCTCTCCGCGAATGCTATATATCTCCGTATGTCTAGTTAATGTGGTGAATCTAATGGGCAGATGAAGATTTTCTCGAAGAGTTTAAAGCGCTAACCTCCGCGCACTTTTCCATCTCCTTCTTTGGTCATATTGGGTTGGAGTAAGAATCCAAAATTGGAGAGTTGATGAGCAAGTAAATTAATGCAATCATTTTTTACACCTATTAGTACGTTAAGCTGCGCTGGTGATCAGGCAGGTCATCGTTCTCAATTGACATTTGGTACGTACACGATCCGCCCTGTGTCTAATTTGTTTCTCAACAAGTATTCTGTCCTACGCGGCGCGGCCTCTGCAAACGTTTCAGAGCCGATTTCATTACATCCAGTACCTCTGGCACAGATTTCTCCCACGGCAGACGATTCCGCCCGATCGCTTTCAAGGAAAGTACACAATCTTACATGTACATGTAGACACTGAGGACACGAGACCCAACTCAAATTTGACCTATGAATTGTTTATTCACTTTCTGAGCCGCACACAGATGAATGAGGAAAAGAGCTTGTTCTCCAGCTTTGCGGTGGCTTTCTGCTCCCGTCTACTTTTCATTTTCGATAAAAAATTCCTTCATAAAAATTTCATGAACTCATATCTGATGCTCTTCAATTCTGCGTCTCTTCCTAATGTCACTCTTCATCTTGATCTACCTGCTTC
Organism: Sminthurides bifidus; assembly: GCA_009872375.1. Classification (NCBI taxonomy): domain Eukaryota; kingdom Metazoa; phylum Arthropoda; class Collembola; order Symphypleona; family Sminthurididae; genus Sminthurides; species Sminthurides bifidus. The sequence continues at coordinate 10,802 of VRMD01000638.1, read as the reverse complement.
GCTACTACTTCTACTTTCTCCCAAAGTTATTCTGCCCGTCGGTTCCCTCACGTCTAATCCAGTTTAAGGGGAAGTGAGCGGGCAGGGAGTCTGGTGGTAGCATTGCTTTCACTCCTTTGCTTTTCCTTGTAAAAAATGCTCAAGCATGCTCGTGCTTTCCTAAGCAAAACGCATTTCTCGGTCCAAAGCTTATGATCTTGCTAACTTGATCTCCTCCTGCTAGTTGATTCCTTACACCTTCTTACAAACTAGATGGATGAGTACATACATTTTCTCCCAAATGACAGCTCAGCACATCCCTTTCCCGTAATCACAGGGAACATTATTGCAGCACATGAATCAAGGCAGTAAGAACTCGTGTCTTTCAGTCTCGATAATACTAATCAGATAGTGCGTACCTCCTCAATATTGAAGATGAATAAAAAATCTCAGAAACGTCTGGCCGCACATTACACTTGCGGCTTTCAATCTGCAGTGTGTGCATAAGTCTTCTCTCCTCCCTTATGCACTCAAACCAGGTTAGCTCCTTCTCCCAAAGACCATCTGATGAGACATTTAACGAGCTGAAATGCTTGTCGGACTGGATGTAGTACGCGAGTTCGCAAGTGTTATAACGCTTAATGCGAAATCTCTACTCGCTCGGCTCACTTAATGGAGGAAATGCATGTGCGTCTTCAGATACTCATCTCTCATAAAGCGCATACACCATAACATAACATGATTCTTCGTGCACAATTATTCTTCCATATTACACCATCAGATTTCACATTTAGATACGCAAGGGTATCCCATTATCGGGCCACGGTTTGCCATTCAACCATGCTTGAACTGCTCCAGCCCACCCTCTTTCAATTACAAATTAAAATCTAATCCTTATTTAATAAGCTTACAAGGTCGTGCGCAGATAAAGGTAGCATAACTAAATACCTGGAAATTGAGGGAAATGAAAAATCAAAGACTGTGAAGAGCACAAGGGAGAGGATACTCGGCTCGGATGACTCGCTTATAGAAATCCCTAGTTACTTCAGGTGATTTCTTGTCCTGAGCAATCCTCTTTTGGCCTCCGAGGAAGGTGATTTGAGAAAGGAATCGGATTGTATCACAGGGCAGGTAATGCTGGCAAGCCTCGGCATCGGATAAGTGAATTTGAGACTGCGAGAATCGCAACATTCCGAACAGTGAATCTTTTCATTCATCCGTTTTTTTCTACGAACCTTCGGGACGCATCTATAGATTTGCACACGGTCTGATCATCTGTCACGGATATAAATGTTTTGCGTATCCCACTCACTTGCCCAAAGAGGGAAGGATCAGAAGGATAATGACAAAACATCGCATTGCTTTACGACCGAGGAGAGAAGCGACAAGCGCTCTTTTCTCAGTCCCGGTAACCTGTTTGCGGACAAAAAGTCCGACTTGGTTTAGGCGTCTTCAGCCTGAATTGAATGCAGATTGGAATTGCATGCCGTGAAATAGTTGCCATTGCAGAAAGCAAAGCGGGCAGAAGAATAATAATATTGATGCAGAGGCGAAAAGTCTAGGGACCTACAGAGTGAGACTCCGACTGAGAGAGAGAGAGAGAGTACCAGTGAGGGATTTGAGCAAACATTATTAGATAAAATCATTGACTCGTAAACACGTCTGGATTCCACGCTGCCAAAGAGGCGAAGCAAAACAGAGCGCTATGAACGAGACGGAAGGAGGCAAATTCAGAAACTATAAAAGCTCAAGATCTCGCTCAAGAGTGCAAGTTAGAAATGAAGCGAGGGATTTTGGGCTTATATTTTTCAGATTAGCCAGAGGAAAATGCAAAAAGGAAGAGACGGCAAGTCGGTGACTGACAATGAAATGAATTGGGCAGGGAATTAACACTGTCCTGGTGCTAATCTCAAGGCGCGGGGCACGCAAATGTACACTCCTTCGCTTTTCTCCCTTCCATGTTCCAGGGTCAGCAAGAATGTGTTCCAGGGTTCTGAAACCGTCAGCGCCCGCACTGGAGGTGGTAAAAATACACCCTAGCTCATCCAGCACATGTTTTCAAACTAAGGAATCCTTCAGTGCGAAAAGCTGCAAGGATGCTCACGGGGAAATCTGAAACCGGTTGCTTAGTTGCAGAAAACGCGCTGACTTCTCCCTATGTTAATTAGCATGAGCTGTGTTCTGACCCTTGAAACGGCGAATCCTCTCGCTATCACATTCTTCTCTCCTCACATGCTCCATCCTTTAATGTTTGCTTGCGGGACGTGTGCGAAGTTTTACTCCGCTAAAGTGCATAAGTAGCACATTTAAAAGTGCTAATACTAAATCTTTAACTCCTCTTCACTAAAGCTCTGCACAGGGAAGATGATAACCGCAAAGATGAGGAAATTGAATCAAACCCACTCACTCCCTAAGACTTACTCATCTCACGTCAACAGCTCTCTTCTGATTTTCAGCCTGCAAAAACCGTATGAGTAGGCTGGGAACACGGAGTCTCGGCCGAGCCGGCTAACTTCTTAAACACGTGAAATCAAGCAGAAATCCTAGTCTTCTCTATTAATCGTCCGATGTTGAAACTATACGCATTAGCTGTAAATAAATACTGCAACTTCACTAGAATAGAGACGAGTGAGCAAATAATGTTCCTCATCACCGGATGCTAGAGAGCTGAATCAGTTACAGACTGGAGACCGATCACTGATAAAGAAAAGCTTATACTACGAATACTGATCCTGTCTCAACAATGACTTCATTTGCTTGTTTGCCAAAATTCCAGCATCAGAATTAAAAGATGAGGTTTGAACTGGCATTCAGTTGCTCATATACTTAGGTAGTCAGGAGGAAATAGTTGAAGTGAAACGTCAAATAATTTCCCCACAGTCTGTCCGATTTTGATTTCCGGGATTACCGCGACGAGATCGACTTATGGTTCCTGAGGAAAATATCGTACTCGAGAATGCGAGCAAGGAGTATTCAAAGAATATGAGGATCTACAGCTTCGTATCTTTAGTTATTGGTCCAAAATACGACAGCCTTAAGCTTAAGCCGGCAGGACGAGATGCTTCTTTTCGGATCTTATGTTCATTGATGTGACTGGGAAGATTCCAGAGGGAAATAAAGACGCAATATTTGGGGCGAAATCCTCGTTGCAGAGTGGACAAGTGCCGCTCGTGCGGGAAGGATTTGTGAGAAGTCGTGATGAAAACTAAAGAAGCTCAAAGCGACTCGACGACAGCAACAATATTGGTTACAGCCTCGTCGGCACAGCCTTGACTGTGTCTTTTATCGCGAGAAATTGTAACTTGTCCAAATAGCTGGACAATAAACGCAGGTCAGCGGAGAAAGATACTCGAGGCAAATGTAGTCGAGGAGACGACTGACTTGAGCGAATTTGTTTAGAGAGCATGCAGCCTTGGGAAATGGGAGGAAGTAAACGGGGAAAGGATGTGACTGTGGGAAGAAAATGAAGAGGCATATAAAGAAATGAAAGGTTGGAGTAAAAATTTGTTGGACAAGTTAGTTGTCCAGCCGTACTTATGCAGACAGGGCAGAGTCTTGAGACGAGGTGATGAATACAAGAAGTAGACTGGCGGAAAGCCATGAACGGACACGGGAAAGTGATGAGAAGAAGAAAGGTGAGTAAGAGGGAAGAAGGATGGGGGAATTTATTTGAGAAAGTTTGCTTAGACCCATAGGCTGCTCAAAGGAGAAAGGTGCACGCAAGGATACTGCTCAATTCCCACACCGGCCGTAATTCTTGCCATATTTCCGCATAGGACTGTGTCCTATTAACTGAACAACGAAGAAGCCAGCTACAGCTACGTTTCCCAAGGCTGTGGCAGGATTGCAGGATAAGTTTACTTGCGCTGCAGTGGACTTCACACACATGGTGCACTAATAAGAGGGAATGTGCGGGAAAAAAGAGTCCCGGTGCGTACCTGAACTGGAGAAGTAAAGGCTGTAAAAGCTGGAGAAATTGTAGAAGACGGGGAAATGTAGATGGGTACATGAAGGGAGTGGAGAGCAGTCGGAGAGACAGAGGCATGTAATGTGAAAAAAGTAGCCGGTGAAGTAAATAATGGTGTACAACAGGAAATAAAAAAATGTAAGCTAAAAGAGGGAGAAGACAGACAAAAGAGAGGTACGTACCTTCGTCAAGAATTCGCTCCACGTGGATAAATAAATTAGGAAAAATAGCCAGCTGTTTCTTATCCTTGATGAGTTGGGCAAGGTAATCAGCCATATTCTGCGTATTGTTGGCGTGATTATTGGCACTAGTATTACTCTGCTGTTGATTCAGATAATTGTGGACAGTCGTGCTGGTCGGTATACTAATACAATTAGCGACCTGGAGAGTTCCACCCGGTCCACTATTCGTACAACTATTGGTAGTGGCGTGGCTGTTGCTATTGTTTAGAATGAGACTTGTGGCACTGTTCGACAAACTGGTCATAGTCGTCGGGGCAGAGACGGCGGCGGCCGCTGCAGCAGCTGCGGAAGATGTCAAAAGTGCGGATTGTATTGCTGGACTGGTTACGAGAGCTACTGGGGTCACACCAAGTCCGTCATTCATTTTCATTTTTTTGGCACATATATAAAACTCGAGCTAATATTTTGCAGTGACAGGAATTATGTACATAATTTTTTCCTCGCACCGTTAATAGTTTCGCCTCGTAATAGTTACACACACAACTCTCTCTTTCTTTCTCTGTACCTGCCTTGGTTGGTTTCCTCTTTGGCGGTGATGGTGGTGGATTTAGCAGGGATTTATGATTCCGGACGATAGCAATAACAGTAGTGGTCGTAGTAGGACGAGCAAGAGCTGCTTCAACGTCAAGGAAGAATACAGAGGACCTTCTCTGTCCTTCTCTCTCTGGCACCAGCAATGTGTTTTGTACAACACAACAATCTCGGACAATCTGAACACAACACAAAGGTAGTAAAGATTATGGCAATCGTTGCGCTGGTAACGGAGCTGTGAATACAGTCGAAGCAGGAGTCGGTGAACAGATGATGACGTGACAGGAGCGAAAAAGACGCACAATATCTTCTTGTGGTGATTTTGCAAGCGACCAAAACGGTGCTGGTCGGTTCCGGGCGAATTCCAAAGTGCCGACACCGCAAGCGTAGTGTGAAAATTGTTGAGCTGTTGAGGTGAATCGAAAGATGCTTCTTCTTTACAGCTCGTTTTGTGCAGAAATAAATCTGAGTAATTTCTTTTCACACTCTACACAACAACGTGTGTCTTGGAAGGTTCTTCTCATATGTTCTTTGCGTCTCTCGCTCTTTTCTCCTTCCTCCTTCCTGGGACACGATAGCACACTTGTTGTCTTTCGTCCACTACTACAAGGCACTTGTATGGATGAACGCCGATTTACGTCCTACTTACATCTGTAAACGCGACTACGCACAGACTTTTCCAAAGAGAAGATATGCGAAAAGGAACGTGGTGGTTGTTCACTCACAGCTTGCTTTGAGTACGGCGGTTTTTCGCACATGTAAATTTCCGAAAACGTTCCCACAATTTTTCACCAAATCCAACAACAACAACGACAGCACTCTTCTCCTGACTTGAAAACGGTACACGAATCTGTATGTTTGTGGATGTGTGAAGAGAACCAACCCGGTTTTCCAGTCAGTGTTCTTGATTCCGGATAAAAATCCCTAGGATTTCCGAATGTTTAGGGACGACAGACAAGCTGGAATCCGTTTCCGCTTGCCATAAATTCGTAATCGGGAAAGGTGACAATTGGAAAAGTAAAGACGGGAACGTGGTGGAATTCGGAAGGAATCAAAATAAAAATTTGAATGGCCTGGACAACTGGTGTACAGTTTGGAGGAGATAAACGGGATATGAGTCGGAGATGAAGAATGCGCGATTTTTTGACTACTAAATCAGCAGGATGTATTGGAGGAACTGCAATGTCCTTGTGACAGTATGCTCGCTGAGCAGTTTGTGTGCAGAAAGACGAATATTTTCGGAGATACACTCACCCTCTGAGGGAGAGATTCACACTGACTCCTCTCACCAGGATGAAATAAAGGAAAAGCTCCAAGAAGTGGTTCAAGAAAAGGAATATAGCATGCGAACTCGGCCGTACCACAGGATCATCTCTCCCGCAACTCCTGCCTGCATACCTTCCTTGCCTTGCCTTGCCTTATTGCCTGCCTGCAAGTGGAGGCATAGGAGAGTACGTGGTGGCAAAGGCAGCACTCCTACTCCGACCATCGCGTCGTCGTCTTCTCTGTATCATCTCTCTGTACACTCTCTCATTTCTTGCTGCCACAGCGGATTCCTAGTAGTAGGAAAGCACATCTGCACACAGCCTGCCAACTTGATCTTCATCATCGTCATCATCATCAGCCCTGCCTGCTTCCTTCTCCACTGCCAGCCTCGACACACAAGACACACATTACAGCATCAGAGTATGCAAAGTTACCAAAAGTCGCGAGCGATTCGCAATTCATGGCAATGTATTGCAACCAAATCCTTCTCTAATCATCCAAAGAAACTCTCCGATGTCTCATATCCTCCTTTTCTTCGCCTCCTGCACCACTCATCTCGTCGTCTCTCCTTCTTCTCCACTATGCACAATCCCAATTAACACCAACCCTCTCGTCTCCATCCCTGGTCGTCTCTTCCTTAAGCCAGCCCATGGTAACCAAACCCTGGCTGGCCATACAAGGCTCTTGTATTGGAACCAGAGGACCAAAAAATCTTGCCTGCATCCCACCCCGATTCGACCCACACATTCATACAAGTATATGCACGGATGCAATCCAGTGGAGTCAAGACACTGGCTCCAATTTATACTCTTACACCAGTCAGTCGGTCGACTTATGTTACATGCATCATACAACTTGGTCTTAAGTCAATCTCCTTCGTACCCATGCTGGCAATGATACTTACCTTATTCCTCCTCCGACAAAGTTAAACTCGCATACAGTTAGCCTCTCAGTCAGCATCACCACCAACTTGTAATACATGGACCAGATTGAAGATGCGGATCTTGCTCTAGCCAACGCGCATCTTGGGCTTCTTCCCTCCTTCATCTTCTTAATCTTTAGCAAGCCATGCACAACCATGTGACGTACATGCCCCTCGGTTTAACTTGCTAATAAATGCCTCATGTATACATTTCTCACATGGATCACTACCATCTTCCCGTACTTGCCAATGCATTGCGTATTTCTCATCACGAGACGTGCTGCCTGCCATTGATGGAAACAGTACCTCCCTGGCTGACTGAGTGGTATTATTTCGTCCGATCGGCCCGAGACCACGTAACATGTAAATTCTCTCTTATGACTTTTACATCCATCTTGTGTATTGAACATGTAAAAGAATCCTATTGCTTCAGGAGCTCGTACTATTACGCAGTGAGCCTTTGGCCCAGTCAAGCCACTTGAGTACATATGTTGTGAAATGGAAAGACATGCACTCCTTTCCCGTGACTTCATCTTCATATTCTTACTACAGCGCCGTGTGTTCCGAAAGGAATTTACCCAAGCTCTGCGCGCCGAAGGGATTACCTATCCGATGTGTGCCTTCTCATCTTCGGAAATCTTTCCATCCTAAGGGACGTTAGAAAATAAACTTGAGCAGGTTCTGCTCAAAAAACACACTGGGCTCGTCCACAGTTCCCATCGCAACGGTTGTGCGGGAGGTGGTGTTTTCTCAAACCCTAGGAAATATTCCCAAGAGGCGAATTGACACACACACACACACATCTCAAGCTGGTTTTCACTGCGTGTGAGTACAGTACTGAGCTATTCATGACCCTTGAAATCTATAAATGACTGACTCAAATGAGATGACTCTTGTTATTCCATCTTACTCAAAAGAATCTCACGTTATGTATTGCACCCCTCATCTTCCCGCTTCGCTTTGTCAAGATGATGCACCGCAACTTCTTCCAAATCCTGTACGAATGCTGGTATTATATGCTCCAATACAATCCAAGGGATTTAAAACCCCTTGATGACATGTGCCGCCTAAATGCTGGTGAATTAAAATTGAATTCATCACAAGATTAGCTGTGGTGTCAACGACTCAGACCTTCTGTCAGTTCACACGAGCTACACATGGGGCGAAGAGGAAAATTTGCGGCTGTCCTTCCTCTTAGTTAGTTGTAGTATGGAAACCTTCAATTATTTATGGAAGGTCTGGTGGGACCAGAAGCTACTGGAGTGGAATTTTTGAACTTATTCCTGACTGTCCAGAAGACATCTCAGTTGCTGGACCGTTCAGTCAGAAAGCATGCATGAGAAATTCCGTCCTTTTGAGTCTGTTACACATAACAGGAACGTTCTGAGCCAGAACTTCCGGCTGTTGCCATTTCACTCTAGCAGTTATGCGACCTGGAACAATTTCATGCGTTACTTTACGTTATGATAGGAAGCAACAAAAGAAATGCGGGTTCAGAATTCTTAACCATCCTGATTGACTTTCACCGCGGGCAAACGATACAGCTAATACAATGAATGAAAGGTGTGCTTTCGAGATGTGTTCAATAAGAATATTCGAAAGGAAAACTAGCATGAAGCTTTACAGGCTCGTGGATCCACAATTTAATTGTACTCCAGTCCTGTTTTAATGCCTTTCATAAAATTAAGTGCTCTTTGCCCTTCCTCTTGTTTTGATTTGGTTTGATTCCGTCCTATATCGTAGTCGTTACAATAAGTTTTAATGAACTCACTTGTGAATTGTCCTCACACTTGTGAGCGCCACCTAGCAGTCGTAGCTGGAGTTCTAGTAGCATAACCCAAGTCTCGAACGTTGAAAGGCGTTCAACGTCGTTATTGTTTTGACCCAGCTAGAACCATTTCTAGTTTACTCCTGCATTAAAGTTTTCTTTATTCAAGACACGTAGCTAGTTTAACTCTAGGATTTTTAATGTTTTTAGAAATCAAAGCCTGAGTATGTACGTAGTGGGTTGTTTTGAAACCTAGTCACCAACGCAAGGAATGTTACAGAAGCATCAGCACATAAAATCTAATTAAATAGGTAATTTGTTCATTTGTATATTATCAGATGTTGTTACGGTTGGAAATCAAACTGATTCTTCGAAGTGTAAGTCAGCTTCCAAACATGATTGGATTCATCAGGTCAAAGAAATTCTTGACAAATCTTGATAATAGCAGTTCGCTATTATAAATCCTCTCTTGTTTCCCTTTACGTTTGCACTTTTGCACCTTTTGCCCTGTTACAGTCCCTCCAATTCCTTTTGTATGAGCTTAAAACAAAGGCTAGTGACCCTAACGTTTGGACCTGGTGTCAAAAAACTCGATAGAGAAACTAACGGCGAAAATGTCAAACTAACTAAAGGGTACTTGGAAGCGGGTGACTCTACGTAAAAATTCTGTGTATCAATTTTATTCCACAGCCTGCGCGCATCTGTACTGAACGTCATGCCCCTCTTATACTGTGGGTTGCGTCTGGTAGCTACTGACTTGCTACTTTGGCATACCTGAGTAGACTGTTACAATTTGTCGTGTCGCGATCGATGAAGATGCTACTGCCAAAAACCCAGTAAGTAATATTACACGGCCCACACTTTCACACGACGTAGTGGAGTTTCCATCCTCCATCCACCGTTCAGTTCCTTGTCTAACTACTTTCCTTAGCGACTGGACAATACAATTGTGGCTCGCTGCCACTGTTAACGGAAATTTTGGGGGCAGATCAAGTTTTTTACCATTTTTGCAGTTGCGCGTAATGACTTAACGTATAGTAAAACGTTAATAGGTATTCGTAAAAATTGAAATTTTATTTTCAAACATTGATTGCCATTGGATTTTGACGTCTCGTGAATAAGAATGAATCTGTAGGAGTATGGTGAGAGCGGATTGAACGTTCTTGTGTAATATTAGTTGCGGGTGTGGCATTGTTTATGGGGGAAAATATATTTTTATACTTTGACAGGAGCTAATGTGACTGCTCGGTCAAAGAACGAGTTTTTGATCTCCCATAATTGCGATCTCTCTTCTAGTATGTATTGTAGCAATTAAACTACGCAATAATGGTTTGTTGATGGAAGTCCTTGGGCTGTCCTTGTGAGCAAACAACTAAAAACTAAAAAATCTGGAAGTTCTGCAAGATTCTTTTGGATCGCTTTACCCATTGTTAGCATTGCATCGTGTACATAGCTCAATTTAAATGCACCTGTGATTTGGTAAGTGAATCTTTGTGTGAGGTAGCGCTGGCGACATCAACAATCGTGAGGGTCTGACAGCTCGTAATAACACTTGTATGCTTCTGATTTATAATTACTCGTATCTCATCTGAACATCAGATACTATCCTCGCGCAAAGTAGTTAATAGCAGAATGGGAATTTACCATAATGGCCATGAACCATGAGCCATTGCAGTCAGTATTTTTTAATGGGAATTAAAAATTGTGATTGGACTTTGGCTGCTACGACAGTTCTGATTTACTGATTATGGTGAGCAAGTGGAAGCTCACGGTCTATAAAATGCCGGGGAATGAAAGCTACTACATTCAGTTAGAGCCAAGTTGTTCTGTATTAAACGATTATTGTTGTCGTCGTACATTTGACCACCGGTTTTCAATGCTTGGATCAGGGAAGCTGCTGAAGTCTTACATAGGTTTGGGTTGTAGTTGCAGGAACATGTCCAATTTCAACTCGGAGAAGACAAATGGGTCTAAAGGCTCAGGGACAACCTCTTTAAAGAGTTTGAGTGGAAATGCAGAGGAAGATAAGATTCTCCTGCAACCCTTCACATATATTACCTCTGTTCCTGGTAAAAACGTTCGATCTCGTTTAGCAGTGGCGTTCAATAATTGGTTTCAAGTTAGTCC